>JAOXJJ010000139.1:2574274-2605796 GCA_025769935.1 Phoenix roebelenii | reverse complement strand
GGAGGATTCTGGTTGGTTGAATGTGCTTCCGGTTCTCGTAGTGAGGTGTTGGGCTATGCCTCGGGTCTGGGGAAGAGTAGTACGGGTATTCCTTTCTCCGCCTCGGATCGAGATGGCGATATCATGACCGTAGATTATGACCGTAGATCAAGGTGACGATTCTGATTGGGGATCTTACGACCGGGGTTGTTGATTTGATTTGTTTTCAGAAGTTGCCTCTTTTGGAGTAGTTTAGAAGTTTAATGAAATTCGCAACCCTAAAATTCATATTAAAACACATTCTCAAACTCGAAATTGAAAAATAGCAAGTGTAAGTGGGCGACACTGTTGTCAGTTTTTCTTCTATTAAAAAGAAAGCTTTAGAAGATTGCATGTGCCATCATGGGATTGTTGTGATTATTTTCTTTTGAATATAAAACAGTAAGCTTTTTTATTGTAACAGGGAGCAGGGAGCAAACTTCCAAAAGGCCACCGTCTGATAAAGAGATCCCGTGGGCTTCCGCACTTACTTGCCTTAGAAGGTGCCTCCGGAAGAAGGGGACTTCGCAGTCCAAAAGAGTAGTGAGCCTCTCTCTCTCTCTCTCTCTCTCTCATTTGGCGAAATATTAAAATTTATATTTATATTTATTTTAAATTTATAGTATAAACATAAATATAAATATAAAAATATGTTAAAATAATCACTTATCTCTCTTAAACAGGATATTAAGATACGATATTAGTCAAATACTTAAATTTATATCTATATTTAAATATATTCAAATATTGAAAAAATCTAGACATCTGGTTCACTATCATCTCTATTGGTATGCTATAGATGCCAAGTCGTCGGCTAGTTGATTTCCTTCATGATACATAATGGATGCTCGGATCATAATCTCCTCACTCTGAATAGGTAAGATGTTGGAGAGATAGGGACGATTACTACTTCCCTTCCCTTCCCTTTCAACCAGTTGATCATAGTCATGAGTCACCTTTCATCCCTTGTAAATGGGTGTTGAGATATAATGATTCCATCCATGTACATGATAAGTAAACCATGGAGACACAAATCGATCCCAATTATACTATTTTAGCTGCTAGAAAGCCTTCTAGAGCTAGAATCAGCAGCGCCGGGGGTAATAGATTAACAGGATAGTTATAGCGCCATGAAGCTGTTAACTCGATGCGAAGTGCATATTTGGATAACCAATCCACCAAAGGGTTGTCTTCTCAACACATACACTTATATCAATTCAAGGAGTTTTTGAGGATATCGGCAGCATTTATCATTAATGTTGAAAGATCACATCTTCTCTTTAGTGCAATATTGATCATCACTATCAAATCCCCTTTCCACCTGCAAGTTCACTGTACCAAGCCTAGCATGCCATATTCTAAATCTTTGCAAAAATCCCTAAGTTCTATTGCTTAAGCTAGTGTTCTTCAATTTGATTGATTTTTTTTTAAATTTCTTATAAAAATAAATAAATATATTTCCAATTTTGAGAGGTACACTTTTCTTATTTTTAATCCCTATAATAAGAATTGAATTAACTAGAATATATCTAGGATTCATTACTTATACTCGCGCAAAGGCGAATAATCTGGAGCCTCACAAACATAGAAGAACTTTCGAATGATAATTTAAATGTATAATACATATAGTCCAACTCTCAAATAGAATCAACATGAGGTGATATCTAATTCTGGAAAGGGTAAGTGATATCTAATTCTGGAAAAGGTGAGGATGTTTATTTTAGAGAAACTTACTGTTTTGCCTTTTTTTTTTTTTCCGGCCTAGATCTATACTCAGTTCTTCTCCATTTAATGATGGGATTGGTGTGATGTATCATGTCTTTTTTTATTATTATTTTGGTACACCAGCAGCTCACACTAGCTTCTCGTGAGCATGTTGTATCATGTTTTATTTAAATATGTAGAACAAACTCAGGAGAAATTTACACACGGCTTCAAGTGGTTTTGGTCTTGGGATGATAATGTGTATATAGTGAGATAAGACACAATAGTAATGCAAATACGAGAGTAGATTTTCTAAATTGCCACTTGTCTATTATTCATTACCACTCAAATATTTGCATATTGGATGAATCATCGATGGAGACTTAAGCATGTGAAATGTCATGCACCATTATAAGGTAAATAAATGGACATCATGCACACAAACTGTTAAAGTATTCAAGCTAAGCTTGGCAAAGCCTATTTTGGAATTCAATCTAATCAAGTTTGGATTGATGATTGAGTTTGACCGGGTCAAATTTTGAGCAAGCTGGAAAAGGTTTACTTTTGAGGAGCTTGATACCCTTGAATTTTGCTAGACTTAGACCATGATCAACCAAAAGCTCAAATAAATTTAAGCTTGGTTCAAAGATTGAAATTCAAAGTCTTATGCAAACAAATATTGCCCTCAATCCTTTAAACCAACAATCAAAAATTAGGTCTTATGCCTATTTGACCTATCAAACATGGTGTAAGAACACGATAAAGCCATCAAATTGCTTGGTTCATGCCAGCTAAAGTTCCATGCTAGTTTTTTTTAGTGCTTTCATTGCGAGTGCTTGCATTGGGAAGAGGCGATGAGATTGATCCAGGAGAATGGAAAGTTTTCTTCTCCTTGCCTAGCATATTTATTTATATCCACAATTCAATAATTGATTAAATTTTTGTGGTTCATATTATATAACTCGCATAGCGTTTTGAAAGAAATAATCATTCAAAAAAATTTGAACTATTTATAAATTTTTAATTTTTTTTGACTTAAATTTAGTACGATTAGATCATCAAACTTTTAAATCTGTTCAATTTAATTCTGAACTATAAATTCAGTTTGGCTGCTGCGACAGAATTGTCATATAATATCATATGAGGCATCATCCTTTTCTGCCATATAAGCTGGTCAAGCAATAATTTCTTTATGGCAGCATGATGGAATTCATAATCAGAGCCCGAATTGAGCAAATTTAAAAATTAGATGATCTAATTATACTAAAAATGAACCCCCACGGCCTTATCTTGATGTCTCAGCAAAAGGTACATATCATAGAGCTCTGCTCTCGGTAGTCGGTAGCAGAAATGACGATATCAATCGTAGCTCCTCCCATCGCTTCCCTCCCCCTTCTCGCCGGCCGGAGCGGCATTGACAGGAGCTCTCTCAGTCTCTCGAACCCCCCGGAAACGTGTTCTTCCTCGCTGCTCCAAACTTCTTTCGTTTCCTCCCCTTCGGCATCTCTCTTCTTTCCTTCTTCTTTCTCTGATAAACCAAACCCACCAGCTTTCGTATTCCTCTCCCTCTTTATTTATGTTCCTCCTGTTTTATTTGATGAATGGTGATGTTTGGAAGGGTCTCTGCTTTAATTTAATGTTTTGGTGATTATGACCAAAATCCATTGCAATGTTGGACTTTTGTGCTGCGTTTTGTGGATTTGTGAAGGAGGAAGAGAGGGAAAGATACAATTTTGGATTTAAATTCACTCAAATTTCAGATACGTGTTATTTTTTTAATTTGTTCTAGCTACACTAAATTGGTTCGACCAAATATACAATGCTCTTTTTGTTTTTGCATATTTCATGTTAGTAATCGTACTCAAAATCTTGATTTTTTTTATAAATAAATCTACTGATTTTTTGGCTCCACTAGTTTTTTAGATGAACTTTTGGGTGTATTCTATTGTCCTGTAATCGAGCATCGAATTTCCATTTTCTATTAACTATTGACGAAAATACAATGTATTTATCATATTAAAAATGCTCCATAACAGAGTTTGTTTGGAAATCTCAGGATTACGATGATGCTAAGGAAAGTCTGTCCCATTCTAGCTGTTTTGACAAGTATTGTTGTAAAAGAGTAAAGGTTTTATAGATTTTACGGGCATCAAGAAATAATTCATAAACCAGTTTGATGCCTTAGTGAGAACCATATTTCACAAATATCCACTCATTATAGCATTGCAGTGGTTCACGATTTGATGCTTTGGTGATTGCTAATGGTTAAGGGTTAAAACTGGTGTCGTGTTAAGTAAATAAGGATAAGATGACCACTATGTATAGCATGGACCTATTTATGCTTTCTTGTTTGTTAGATACTTTTTTTTTATTATTATTTTTGAATGAAACATTTGTGAGGTAGGTTTTGTAATGCAATTGATTTGGGGGCTTGCTGATGCTTAAAAAGAAAAAAAGAAAAGAAAGTACATATTTTACGAAATTACATATTTTACGCTACTCTTATTAAGGCATTTGAAGCTTTTGTGCTTATCAGTTGAGTCCAAGTGTCATCATTTACTACTTTAGTTACAAAAAGTTCATTGATTGGACTATCTGTGCTATAAGCAGTCAACCTGACATCAATCCACTGTTTCATTGATTTGTTCTTAAAATTGATGCAGATAATATTGTCATAGTAAGGTTCATTATTGTGATTAATGAAAAACGAGGCTAAACTTTGTGTAAGTCTTCAAACCAGGATTTTTTTAATGGCATAAGCCTTTCAGGATATCCATATTCAGGGAAAAATTTTCAGATATGCTTCTTCAAAGCAAAGGTTTCAAGTGCTAAAGGGTGAGGCATTAGGTTCAACCAGAATTTGCGGTGAGAATAGTAACTACCATGTTTAACAAATTTTATCATATAGATATGGGTTATGTAATTGGGCTTACAAAAACCTTTGAAAAAACCAGCCAGCTTATTATCTTGTTCAGGTCATTGATGAAAGTGTCTAGAGGAAAGACGAGTATACGATGAGAAATGAATTTTTCAATCTTGGAGAAGGCACGTGATATGGTCATTACAAGTAGTTCATTGGTATTAAAGTGACTGACTCAAGTTAAAGAAACTTTAAACAAGTTCTGATAAAATTATTGAATATTCAGTTGCACCTCCACATCAAGAATTTGTGGTTCATTCACCTCTTTACACTAGTGAATGTCTAGTGCATTGTTTAATGAATTTGTCTTGCGCAAATGAATTTGTCCAATACATTCTCTTTAGAACTCGCTCTGCATTGTGAACATCTTAAGCTTTATTATACTATTATAGCTTTTCTACATATGGGACCAGCCAGTGTTAACCTATAAGGCATTGTGCCACTTTCTAAATCCGTTTTCAAGTCAGTATGCCTAAAGTGCCATTTTCTATCTCTTTGATGCGTGGGATCATTTACAGAAATCTGTGCATAGCAGCAGTTATTGCAACTGTCGTCTACTACTAGCTATTGAATTATGATTGTTTGAGGACTCTTGTTGGTGTAAGGCTCTTAATACAATGTTGTAAACAATTTAAAATCAGGCATTTTACCAATAATATATAGTTTAAAAGTACAGCAGCAGATATCTTGGTACTACAGATTAATGATGTGTTTCTATAAATTTACGGTGTGAATGTTATTCTTTTATCTTGTAATTGCTTTTCCCTCTTTCATTCTTATAGGAATTGTAAGTATGCGGCTGTTTTAACATATAATTAATTTTTTTAAAAATCGTTCAATACTCTATCACTTTAAATCTGTTTTTTAGAAGGCTATTTGACTGAAATTTGATGTTTCTTTCATTTTTTTTTTGGGGGGATCCAAAATTTTGAAAGTTATTATTGAGATTTTACTTGTGAAAGTTATTTGGTTGTTTACATGCTAAAGCTATAATAATTTTGCTACCAAAAGGCTATAAACATTTAGAGAAAATGGAAGAGGAAAGCAGAAAAGTAAAAAGAATTTGAAATCTGTGATTTTAGGATGTTCTGAATTTTGAAAGCAGCCCCATCTTATGCTTGTAGAAAAATCATACTTCTAATCACCCAATGCAATATCACAAATTATGATGCTTTTCCTGGTACATTTATATGCACCTGATATTCCTGCGTAATGCAGTTTTATAATATCTAATTATGAACCAAGTATCCCTCCATTGGCCTGTTCATCTTGTTATTGATTTATTATACTTCCTATTAAAATTTCTTTCTTTATAGTTATATCAATGGCCATCTTATTATGACAGACATCGAAAAACTGACCAATACAAGCACAAACCTGTAAAGGTAGAAATGATATTGGTTGATATTTTTTTCCTGGGGCAATTGTAGGGCTACTGAGGTCACCTATGTGATCACCTCGATTAGTTTTACATTGATCCAGAAGATGATAGTAGTTTCTTTTCCCCCTTCTTTCTTGATAGGTATGAATGTGGGTAGGCACTATTAGCTATTATTGGAACATTACAGTGCACAGCTCCCTGACTATGGGGGTAAACAGACGATGCTATCGTCCGCACTGGTTCATGTTTGCATGTGTATCTTTTTGTCTAAATTTTTATCCATTTCAATTACTGCCACTATTTCTTTTTCAATTCTTTAGGAGGGTGAATTCTAGTTTACTTTTGTTAATATTGCTTTTTTACTTTGTATACCACGTCTGCTAGTCTGTCATTCGACTCATGGTGGGTCGGTCAGCAGGTAATCATAAAAGTCCTCTGCATTTGATATTGCTCATGCAACTGGGATCATACTGATGTAAATTGTTGAACTGTGAACATTGGCTAAATATTACTAGAAATGTTTTTCCTTGGATAATACAATCTAACCATGTCCTTTTGTTTCAGATGGACTGGGTTCAACCTAAACCATTGTCATTTTGATTAGATTGCATTGCAGAAATAAGTGGTTTTTTGAAACCCTCTTGTGCTACTATTTCCTCTTTGTTCTAATTCTGTCTCCCTCATCAATGCTGTCATCCTGGATTCCTCCATCCTTTGCCGGCTCCTAACTTTTTTGTCTCATTTTCCTTAGTATGTACATAAAGAAAAAGATTAGGTTTGCATTGCAGAAATAAACGATTTTAGAAAACCTCTTCTATTTCCTCTTTTCTTCTAAGTCATCCTCAGTGCTCTCATCCAGGATCCCTTCCTTGTTTGTAGGCTCCTAATTCTTTTGTCTACCACCGACTCTCAAAACTAGTCCTTCCATGAGATATTATATTTCTTTTTTGTTTCTGAAGTCTATACCATTTTGTCTAGCCAGTGGAGTTTTCAATTGATTGTTGCTACTGCATGAAATGTATGAAGGAAGCAATATGCTGGAGCTGAAAGCTAGAAAACTTAAATTAAGAAATGGAAAATTAAGTCACTGCAGAAAATTTTCTTCTTCAGAAAAAGGGAGGGGGGTCGATATGCAGGAACTGAAGGTTAGAATACCCAAATTAGGAAACAGCAAATTAACTCACTGAAGGACAATATCTCTTTCAGGGGAGAGGAGGGGGATCCACTTTCACTATAATTATCGAGACCTAAATTTTCAGGATGCATTATTTAGGAGTCGAATATAAAATTTCTAGCTGCTAAGCATAGAGGTGTGACCACTGAAGGAAAACCTTTTATATCTATGTTGGATAAACTGCTGAAAAACTGGCATGCAGTGGTCTACAACTTGGCAAAACCAATGTGAAAACTTCAACCTGGTAATGAGAGTATTTACATGAGTTATGTTTGGCTTCTCTCTCTCTCTCTCTCTCTCTCTCTCTCTCTCTCTCTCTCTCTTTCTCTCTGTCTCTCCAGCCATTAGGGTGGTTTGTGGATGACCAGGTGTCCAAGAAGATGGTCGAGATGTGATTTGGTTCATAGAGAATTTTTCGAGCGGAGGATACGGCGTGAGCAGCGGCATGTTCCCTTCTTTGTAGCAGATTGGTGTTTGTGTTCAAGTTTAAAAATCAATTTAGAGTCAACAGCAAGCAACTGTCGTGCATGTGGTTTCTCAATTCTAAACATAGTTTTAGATGTCTCGAAGTTTGAAACAATGTTAGAATCCAGAGCTGTATGCATGCCTTGTTGGAGTCTTTTTAACTCTACCTAAAGTTCAGCATAACAGGGGTAAATAATGCATTATATGAAAAGATAATGGAGAAGGGTATGACCTCACAGATATTTGCACTTCCATTCTTAATCATTGCATTGCTCTTGTGTTTGTTATCATCAAGCCATTTAGTATATTAGTGACAAAGTCAGGTAAATTCAACATTTTTGTAACACAGTCATGCCAAGATTTTGAAATGTCCTTGGGCAGTGATCGCATGTAGGTTGAACGCACTTGGAAATTTACATTATTATGCATCATTATACAAAGGGGTAAGAGAGAAATGGTTCCAGAGTCTACTGCATGATAGAATGTCTATTTTAATTGCAAGAAAAAAAAAACACAATGCATGGTGAATTTGAGAAATTATATGTGGAGCATGTTTCTAATATAAGTATTCATTTTTGAAGGAATTTTTAATGTCAATTATTTTATGATTCATTTCCAAACAATGGTGCCAATGTGATTGTGAATCAATAATGATTCAGTTCAATAATCTAATGTGCCTCACACAGTTAGATCTATTGAGGAGATCCAAATTCATGTCACACAATGGGCCACTAGACTCCAGTTAAGTTATTCATGGTGCCCTCTTCCCTCATGCATTTTCTTCCTGAACTGCAGCTGGTAATGTTTTGTGTTCCCGGACTCGGCTATAATTTCAGTTGCCAAATGGAAGAGTTTAGGAGGGGTTGCTTAGCTTACCAAGCTAGCTTACTAAGCTAAGCGCGAAGAAATTTCTCTAAGATTGCACGAGCTAGCCAGAAGGTAGCGTAGCTTGCTTCTAGAAGATTCTATAGTGATCCATTGGAATCGGCCTCAGGTGATGCATGTCTATTGGGAGAAAGGTTTCATCCCTCGGTCGTTAAGGTGGGGTGAAAATTGCAACTGATGCTCTTTCTTCGTCGTCAAGTACGGAATACTAACTTTCAATGGTAGGATCGAGTGTTATTGATGGATTGGCAAATCTGGCTTCTGAGTTGAGTGACAATGTTGTTAAAGTTCAAACTCCCCCACCCCCCAGTTTTTGCTGAGATGGCCGTCTAGTGTGAATACATTCAAAAGAATCAGAAAGCAACAAATTTCTAAAAGCCCTCGAAGCAAGCGTCACAATGACTCAGAGCATCCTACCGGAGTGATTAGCCATAAAAAATGCCATCCAATCCGTTGCTCCATTCGTCTTCCAGTAGACATGTCTTGTCCTAAAGGAGACACATCTTCTCGCCTAACTTCATATATCCTGAAGTAGAGAATGTATATACATCTCTCTAGCTCGTCCCTAGATCTAGCCAATCACCATGGCAAAATCACCCTCAACCAAGATGGCGCCAGCTCTCAAAGTCACCCTAGATGGAGTTATTTCCTTTAGAGATCTGTTTGAAGACCCGAGCAGATGCTAGATCTGTTAGCTTGTAACTGGACTTCCCCATTACTGTCATCAAAAAAAAAAAAAAAAGAGGGAAGTTTAGGACAATTGGCTACAATTGATACAATATTGAGTGGCAAGTCTTAGCAACCAAAACAGAGTCTCATGCTCTTTTATGTTTCTTGAAAGCCATTATTAGTTCGACTCAATCTTGCAGTTAGCCATCAACATGTAATCTTAGTGATATAACCTATCTAGCGGACAGCCCCATGCACATGGATTGAACTCATTAAAGCGTCACAAGGATGTCCCAGTATGCTACTGCCATGGTAAACCATCTTTATAGGATCAAATGATCTGCTACAAGTGGCCTTCAAAGTTTTAAACTTCCTTAAATATAACCCTCTTTAAATTAAATTGAGCAACAGAGTTGCACCTTCTCACTACTTTATTTTCATCTCCTTGCTATCTGACATGGCATTTGATGAGCACTGCTACATCAGCAGAGCTGCTATCTGGCTCTATCCGCCAAGAAGGGTCGGAATGATCAAAAACCCCTCTCTAATGTGGTAAAAACAAGGGAGGTGACATAATATCAGCATATGAGAGTTGTAAGTAGAATTATGCAACTTCTTCTCTTTTCTTAGCTTAATTTCAATCTGGATCTTTCTGAGTTCTAGCCAAGTAGAAATAACTCCTTCAGTTTTGGGTTAAGAATTGCTGATCCGAAATACTAGATGGTTAAAATCCTCACCCTCATCCCTTAAAAAAAAAAAAACAAAAGAAAAATTAAATGGAAATCCATCGAATTGGCTCCTCTAATAGGGAAAAGATTCTAACTATTCATAGCAATCACCAAATATCATAGCCTATCGGATGATTTATGGAAATTTGCACCTCCACCGGTGAAGCACGCTCTCTTTTTTTAAAATTTTTCAGGTTATTTACACTCAAAAATTTAATGGTCATGACTAATTATAATAAATGGTCAAGAATATTAGATCGGTTAGTATTTGATAATTATTTGTATCGTGACACTTGAAAGGTTCATATTTGGCTTGCATCCAAAATACTAGCGATTTGCAGCTGAAATTAACTTTGGTAAAAGAAGTTATTAATTAAGATATAAGATGTTTATTTATGAAAACAACGGCCGAAAGAAAGTTATTTCTATTAAAAAAAAAGAGTATTAATAATCATCAAAAAAAAAAGAGTTACCAAGATAAGAAACTATCTACAAAAGGAACTCATTGCTAAAAGCAATTTCCAACCTGTATTATAAAAACAGAAAAATATATATATTTAGAATCCGTTCAATATACTCAATATACAACTCTACCGCCAGGCATCGGTCGTTTTCTATCCAACATTCTTATGGAATACCTGGGTTGGCGGCATCCTCCTAGGATTCAAAATCCTTCTCGATGGTAAACAAACCTTGCAACCATCAAAGTATGCGTCTTCAATTCTGCTTGAATAGCAAAGGTTCAATCCAATGCCCAAGGAAAGGGAAGAGCTACTACAGTTGCTTCAAGGGGAGGAGAATCTAAGTCCATCTCCACTAATGATAATAAAAGATTCTTCCCAAGAAATTTTATTTTGAACTGATGGTGTACAGTGGTCGTGGATGGGCCACCCCTTGCTTCGGAACATTCGGACTATGATGAGTGGTGGTATGGCCTTTCAGACCAAGCATGTTTTCGGTAGATGTATTCATACTAAAATGGTATGAATCATTCCGCATGACTATATCAAATGCCTTCGTATATGTTAACATATATTAAAAAATACTATATTATTCGGTAATGAAGCATCTAGAAGCGGCGAGGAGAACATTAAATGTCTTGCCTTCACGAGAACAAGATCTAGAAGTCTCCAATGTCAAAACCTGATGATACTCTATACCAACCTTAAATTAAACTCTATCACTTCATTATTCTAATGACCGAGCTAATCCCATCCAGGGGCACTGTGGGAACAAAAGCCTCCCTCCCATTTAATACGCGAGACACAGCCTTAAATATTTTCCCGAGCCCTGCACCTCCTCCACCACCAACTTAAAGCCCTCTCCCCCTCCCCACCACTTCCCACCAACCTTTACGCCTCCATGTCGGCAGATTCCCACTCTTCCCCTCTCCCCTCCTCCACGGCCGCCGGCGTTGGCCTTGGCTACGGCATCGCCATCGCCGTCGGCCTCCTCGTTTTAGTCTCCACCATCATGCTCGCCTCCTACGTCTGCGTCCGCGCCAAGGGAAATAACAGCAGCCCCCGCTCCACCGCTGCCGCCCCCTCCTCCACCACCGTCGCCGGAGGAACCCCCTCCGACGCCGCCGCCTTCGTGGTGGTGGGCCTGGACAGGCCCGCCATCGAGGCCTACTATCCCAAGTTCGTCTATAAAGCGGGCATGGCGGCGGCGCCGGGGCCGTGCCCGATATGCCTGGCGGAGTACGAGGGCGAGGAGGCGCTGCGGCGGGTGCCGGAGTGCGGGCACTGCTTCCACGCCGACTGCGTCGACGAGTGGCTCCGCGTGAGCGCTACGTGCCCGCTCTGCCGGAGCTCGCCGGTGCCGTCCCCCGCAGCGACGCCGGTGGCCACGCCGCTCTCGGAGCTCATCCCGCTGGCGGTGCACGCCAGGTGATCTGCCGATTGGGTTGGCTGGGAGATGGTTTTAGTCTGATGCTCTGTTATTCTTTCTTTTTTAAAAAAAAAAAATCTTGCTCATGGTGTTAACCTTACAGATAGTCGGCTTATAGTTAGCTCAAAAATTTTGTTCGCACATTAAATTAAAGTTCTACATCTACAATAATGAGTTCGATCGCTTCAGTGCCTTGTTTGAATCAAGGCTGTGAAAAAACTAATAAAAAACAAATGGGTGAATAGCCATAACAAGTGTGGGAACAACATTTGTGTGATATTTTTATTTTATTTTATTTTTTTTGCTAAAATAGATGATTCATATAGTTCTAGTACGAATAAATTCAATAGGATCAAAAAACAACAAATCACAGATCATTCTCCTTCCCCAACCCATAGAATGCCTCCATAGTGTCCGGCCACATACAAAACCATCCAGTCCACGACTTCGTTATCCTTTCCGAACACGTGCTTGGCTTGAAAGACCACATCGTCACTTATCATGGTAACCGGTAAAGCTGAAAAAATGCGCTATTCAGTTCAAGTAGCAAGGGATTAAGTAATTAATTAATTCATGATCGGCCTAAGTCGAGTGCACATTGCTTTAATAGACCTGCCAGCTGCTCCCTTGACATCACTGCATGCTGCACATGTTCGCCGAGAGCTAAAAGCTCTCCCAAACAAGCAGCGTTTTAAACCATCTCCACAAGCACAGCCTGGCTCAAGCAACCCAACGTAATTCTTGGCCTCACCTACAAAGCTTTTTTTGTAAAAGTTGCCTTCCCTTTCCTGACTTTCTGCTCAAACGTTCCTGCATTATTTATTGCATGTATCACCGTCTTATTGATAAGCTTATTTGCTGATTAGAGTAGATAATTTCAGTCCCCAAATGGCTTAAGGATAGCAAATGGCGAATCCGTGCCCACATCAAGCAGATTTCCGTCCCTATCTGATGCATTCTATCTAATTAAATCACCACATTTCTCTTATTTCTAACAAATGACATCCATTAGATTCTCCTACGCGCTTGCACCTTTCATCAAAACCCCTGGGCGGTTGTCTTGTGCCTGTCATTGAGTTGTTAACCCATGGTTAGCCTGCTAAAAAAAAACCTCTTGCCAAGTCAGCTGGGGCAAAAACCTCTCTCGTGCTTTGTTAGCTAATGCAACCAGCACAGATATTGTATCCCATATGACGAGCCCCTTTGAAACCTGGAGGTAAGCGTGGAGCCGAATGCAGCAGCAACCACCGTCAGGGGTTCCCGGAACTGAGTCTCCTCGCATAATGGAACACCAGACTGGGCCTCTCGAGAATCTGATGCTGCCCTCGCTTTTGGCCCATGGACAACAACATAGCCAGGATATCCCGTGGAAACCAACATAAAAACTGGCCCGAGACTATCAATGGATGAGCCATTCTTCACTCTAAATTGACAGAGTCAAACGCAATATAATACGAAACGAAGAGGACTCATGCATGAGTTGATCCTCCAGGCACAAATTAGTTCTCAGTAATTCTACACTTCTGAAAAGTCTTTGTTCTGATCTTTTGACAGATAAGCATGAGAAATATGGTTTTGTTCTCATTCTTAACACAGAGACAGACTGACACCATATCCGTGCAGGAGAGGCATACCACGCACGCACTTGCTACGAAGAAAGAGGCTGCCGGTTGTGTGCAAAAAATTAACACCGCTGCACTGCACACCATCAGAAACCGATAGCATCACCAGCCACTCCTTTGGCATGCGAACCAGAGACAGGCTCACCATCTGAAATGCTACATCTTGTAAGGAATGCATTCTACCTCTTGGGTTCCTGTTAACTCTTCTGCTCCATTGAACTAGCCAACTGGTTGATGCAGCAGTTAGTCTGAAGTCACTTCTATCCACCCTTCCCCATTAGCTGCTTCCATTAATATTGATGCCGGTCTTCCTATGCCACATTGGTCAGACAAATGGACGAGCCAATATTCCATTAATGTCCCATCTTGAAGCATTCAATTTGGCTGAACAAAAAAGGGAAACAAGGAGTCCAATATGAAGTTTCAGAGAACCCGTAGTCCAATATGAAGTTTTCGCCATCTTGACCACCAAGGCATAGGTCTCACAACTTCCAAGAACTTGGAGCACTACAAATCACCCTTGACCGAGTCGGTTCATACCATATTTGGATGTATCCACAGTGTTTTCCAACTGGAAAACTTTGTTGCATCTCTGCCTATCTTACCACACTAATTTTCTCAACCACATGAGATGCCCCATAGCAATCATAGAATGCAATAAGGCAGCCATTTAAGGATCAGTGAAAATCTTCTTCTCTGAGATACTACTGCACTTGTTTTGCTTCCTAATTCTCTCCTGATTTTTTTCAATGAGATCTAATTCCTGTCCCCTCAAGGAGAGGAGGCATGCTCGGTCCTTCCAATGTATGGGTAGCCTTTACCCTGCAAAAGAATAAAAATTGATCAGGGAGATGATGATAGAAACCAATAAATTTTTGTCAACAGGTTCCGTAACACAATAACATGAAAATATAATACTCAATTACACAGAAACAAATATAATCAACAGCTTCGATAGGCTTGGCAACCAATCAAGAAATGCTGAAAAACATATATGTACGAATCACAACACAACTCTACAAGCAAAGAGCTATTGAGCCATTTCAAAGCCTACATTTTGGCCTTTGAAGACGGCCGAGGGCTTAACTGTGACTCATATCTAATACTAGTTTCAACAAGGTTCATTTGCAAAGTTATTGAAACCCAAAACAAAACATGACAGCTTCACTTATAAGCAATAATAGGAATAGCTTATCTTCTTCGTGGCAAAATATTCCAGAATCTTAAGCAAATAACTGATAACATACGATTTACCGAAAGAACGTTTTAGTAGTCACTAAGAGTTTATTAAATTAAATTACATAATCAGTACCATCCATGTGGAAGAAAAGAACATACAATTAGTAAACTTCATAAGGGAACATAAGGCTGAATGCCCTTGTTTCACACAACCATTATTATGGAGAATTTAAGGTGGAAACTAACCTCTAGAAAACTGAAACTAGTTGACATTTAGTTAATGAGTACCAGATTCTGTTCTACATAATTCGTTAATGGATAATTGATTTTTAGTATTTTCAATTTTTTATGCTGGTCTACACTCTGGAAGCTTAGAGTGAAAAGGGTAACCGGTGATGGCTCCTGCCCTTGCCTGGGCGAAACTTAAATTCAGTTACAGACTTTATCAATCACATTTTCCAATAGATGATCTGGAGTTCTCAGATGTTTTTGACAAGTCAATAAATGTGAGTGGGCCTTATAACACACAAGCTGGAAGGTCAGTTAAAGAAGCTAAACATCATAAAAACAGCGCAGAACTTGCACTACACCATGCTCATGAGTAGAATATAATAAACAACAGGCTCAAGAAGGATTGAATTATAGAATAATAGTTGTCTCTGATAACAAACCATGAGGCACATATAATCTGCACGTGGATCACTAGCATTATCAAGATTGTAAGTAATATTATCAATAAAAGTTGACATATTTCTGATTTATAAAAAAATTTATAATGTTTATGTAGTTTGCTGATGTTCCCACTTGATCAATTTGTTGGAATAAATTGTTCTTTTGAGTCAATAAATATTTTTCTCTTTTTTTCTTTACAAAAAAAGGGAGCAGTCTCAAGAACTGAACTATTGCATACATGTTACACACTTTTTTACTAAAGAGTCATTTAAGTAGACACATCTATTTAAAAGACTCGCATGTTAAATAGTGGAAAAAGAAGCTTTGAAGAAAGGAATTTAGTTAGAGTGACTCATTTACGCAAGGATGCAAGATGCATTATTTAAAGCATTTTTCCTTGGAAAAAGAAGTGAAAATAGGAATATAGCCAAAAGCCACCATAAATGTATTTAGTGAAAAGAAAACCATCAAAATGAGAGAGGTTCTTCATGAATTGAAGAGGTGTGTGATGTTCAGGATGCACCATTACGCTGTACAGATGGTTGATGAGGCAAACATGAGCTCACATGCTAGAAAGCAGAAAATAGACAACCAGTAGCCAATATGCCAGATGCCTGGAACCAATAAGTGAAGCAAATAAAATAAGTCACAGTGGCTCTGATAAATATCAGACAATCATATTACTGGCAACAAGTACAAGGTCGTTAATGCTCCTTCACTATTCCAGCCAGCGTCCATCCTTCTATGAAAATTTGGTGTATGGATATCAAAATACAGAAGTGATCCCATAGAAGGGTGGTAAAGGGCCCAAGACTAAGCAGAGTGCCAAGAACAAGGAAAGAATGCATTAACCATCACATTATTCAACATTCTAGACACTCAATGGGAGCAATGTATCCAATCAGGAACATTTCCCAGGAAACACTTCAGAGAAGCCTATTGCATACAGTTCCACAAGACTAAAACAAAGTGCACGTGAAGCAGACGCAGAAGGGAATAATAACACAGAAATGGCTCAAAACACTAGATACTAAAATAATGATAAGACATGAAATGAAACATATACTCAATGGCTTCAGTTTGTGTATCAGTTTTCATACTCTTTCCTCTATGCTGCAACTGTGATTCTAACTCCAACATCCTGCATGATCTGGACTATGCTCTACTTTAGGCATACCATTAAGTTATAATGGCCTGGACTTTCCAATTTCTTCTTAAATTTCCCTCAAATATTTGACTGCCTTCTTTTTTTCCCCAATTTCCTGCATGATGTTAACACTCTTCTTGACTGTATCTTAAAGCCACCTCATCACAAAAGCAGACTGTTTGATATACAAAAACTCATCCTTCATCAAATCCTAAAATCCATCATCATGACTCCCATATATTACTCTCACAGATAGGGGAGAAAGTAAATAGAATAATATCCATCCAAATCCATTTTCGTATCTGAATTTATTCGGATATAGATAGAAATTTGAGCCTCAGACTAATATCCGTATCTGTATTCAAAATTGCCAGAGAAAAATGGATATGGACAACTATCCGATCCATATCCAAATATCTGATTTTATTTGTAATCCTATTTAATTTTATACATCACTCATAAACTTCTAAGAAAAATATATGACTATATTAACATGCTATTAACTTAACTTACCATCCACTTAGTAATATTTTTGATTTGTGGTCATAAAGTTTAATTATCCAATTTATACCTGTATTTGTATCTATACTTCCTCCAATTTGTATTCATATTCATTTAAACAAATACGGAAATGAATTTTTGCATCCAACTAATATCATATCCATATGTGTATCTGTCAAACAAAACAAATATGAATATAAATATACCAGTATCCAATCCATATCCGATTTGGTTTCCGCCCTATTCATAGATGACAAAAGAATAGTAAAATAGCCTCCATTCCCAATATTAGAGCGTTCATTTTCCATCAACTTGTTAAGACAATAGTATGTTTTATAATACTTTTGAAAACGTGCAAGCAAGATTCGCCATACCGGTACCAAACCTGTATCGGTACCATCATATTACAGTGCTGGTATGTGGTACAGTACGATAAGGTTCAACATCCCAGGTGTCGGTAACGTAAGGTACCACGTACCGGTATGGTACCATATACTGGTACGGTACGATACAATACTACGCACCGATACAGTACGATATCAACTGGTACAGCAAACCTTAGTGCAAGAAACTACCATAAAAAAAATGTGGTACTCTACAATTCTAAGTTACCAAAAGAAGAAAATCACACAAATCATACAACACTTATCTTCAAAAAAATACATAACATATCATAAACTTTCAGCCTTTCTCTAGTGCTTAAGGCTCGGCCTCCAATTGCCCGCTCCATCAATGTGCACAGAAGCAATCAAACTACTACAAGGTATCTCATCTAGAGCTTTAGTTTTACCATCAATATCAAAGTCCTTTCAAGTTGTTTATTAGTCATCTTCCACCAGCAGATTTATGGAAGAAAAAGGGGTTGCTATCCCTCCTCTTCAACTACAACCTTGAATTTCTATCTCCAAGCTAGTTTATTCCCCTCCTGACGGTTTTACTCTTTCTTGAGATTTCTATGCAACACCACTAAAGGCCTCTTTCTTGTGGTTAACACCTGACTGTTTCCAGCATCAATGCATTTGGAATTCAACATTCACTAAAATCTCCTCAATCCGCTGCCTGAGCAGAAATATTCTAATCGGTAGCTTCAACCAACGCATAATGGTAAAGGTTTCAATATTGACAAGATCCAATCTTTGATATGTCCCTTACTCCAAGGTTCTGGTACCCATCAAGGGCCCTTAAATATAATAGTGGGTTGCAGCAAGCTTAATTAGCTAGCAAGGGAGAAATGTTCTTACCAAATGTCAAAACATCCATCAGTTGGTCCAAAACCATCCAGATGAAGAACTTACTGCAAATCCTTTTCTAGCTCATAAAAAAAAAAAACAAGTTGTCAACAGAATACAAAATTTAATTGACAAGAAATGAACATAAATTGTTCGAACACACAAAAAACTCACATGAGTAATATAGTATAATGTAGCCATTAAAACCATGAGACATTAGCTGAGAAGCTAACACTATATTACCATTAACTAATTATAATCCTGTCACTAAAGCATTACTCAGGCATGGGGGGAGTATAAGGCTCTCAGCATAGCTGAATATTCAATTGGTCAGTATAAAGTTGCCACAAAACAATTGAACAACTGGAGAACAAGATGATCAACTTCTTGCTTTTAACCCTCTCTTGACCCAATGCCTTATAGCTGCCTATACCACCCATTTAGCCCTCTTCCACGTAAGGAGCACACAGATCCCTAAAAACCTATATCTAGATCATAACTAGCACGCAAGAATGTTTTATTTTTCTTTTTTTTTACAGGAAGATAATTTCAGACAGCCACTGTTGTATCATGTCTTTGGTAGCCAGTCCAAATCATGTTGCTCAACTTCCAAACCTGATCCTTTCAAGAAAATTCAGAGCATGTTGGTGTCATAATTATTCAATTTGCTGTCCTAGGTCTCTCACAGTTCAGGGATGATTAAGTAAATAAATCTTGACTAAACAAAAGTCCAATATGCACTTAAACAGCTAGAGTATACTTCAGAATTTGTTAGACTCCTCTTGTTTCTGAGGTAGATATTTTAGTCATCACCTAGGCCAAACTCATGTAAGAACTCAAAAGAAAGGATCTTAAGCCCCAAAATTTTTCCAGCTCAACTTGTGGTAAATAATACATCGTTCATGCCCATTGCGTTGATTGACCAAGTAGTAAGCAAAAACAAACAGGTGATGCATGAAATTCAGTACAATACAACTGGGTTTGTATCAGAAGCAGCAGAAATATGTACAGGAGTGCTGCAATCCACTTCAGAATCCAGAAAGCTGTGATAGAAGCAGCTCTTGTGTAAACTATTCAAGGGTCTATGCTGAAAGTAGTTAAAGCAATCTCTAAATATCTAAAGGATAAGAATAGGGGGTGATCACCGATCAACTAATACAGAAACTACCATTTATAAGCGTATGTAACAGTCTCCGAAAGGGAACATTATGAATAATCTTATACCTGACATAGAAGAAAAAAGTTACTCGCCTTGCGATAAGTAGCCAACTGTCTGCAGATGATCCGCATCATTTGAAATAATCCAGGATGATCTCCAATCATGATAGGACACAATGTATATCATAATGTGTGCACATATTTTTTATCAATAATTTTTATAAGGCAAACTACAAATTAATAAATAAGCATTAGAAACTTGAAACAGATTATGAACCTAAAAAACCTAAAATCCTGTTCTAGATGGATAAAAGATTGATCAAGGCAACTTGCTGGACACTCAGATACACCTCTCTAAGGTTCAATATTCAATCACAAGCTTGGTTGACGATTCTAGATAACAAAGTCCAGCAAAATCTTGATGCTGCTATCCATATTCATTTCAGAAGCACCATCCCTATTGAGCACCTTTAAGTAAAACCTTGCAATTTATTGCTGAATTATCATTTGAAATAAGTAAATAAGTTTGGTCAAACAGGCTTTTCCATGCTATATTGGTGCCTGCAAAGCAACATGAACATCAAATTTTCTGTTAATGAAATATCATGAGCAAGCATATTCATGGCACTTCAGCAAAACGCCCCTTGTAAACACACAAACTAGCACATTTGCAATTACTTGGCTGCAACCCAGAAACCATACATATGGTACACTTTTTTTGGCTCATAATCTACACATCCACACCCACATTTTTCAACAGCATAGATCTCCTTGTAATTTAGCATGGCAGAGTGAAATCAGTTTTACCCCACTCATAGTATGGAAAACTGAAAATTCTGAAAGAGCACAACATCAAACCACTTATACCTGATCCGAAATAGGTCTTCTTGGCCCATCAATCATACTGACTCTGCACTCCAACTGCAACTAAAAGGAGTCATAAACTGACTTTACGACACCTATAGACAGAAAAAGGACTCCATCAACAAATAGTAGGTTCTACGATAGGGCACGTTAATATTGCACATGTCAAGAGGTGATTTTGGTAAATGACGCTGTGCAGATCCATTGAGAGAAACCTATAAAGACAGGCTAGTCTTTACACTACTAAGCCATTCAGATCCACCTCTTTGCTTCAATGACTAACTTCATTAGTCCACAAATTTATAAAGATAGTCCACAAATATACTAGAGAGATGAAGACCATGTCTTGTTTCTCGACAACATGATCCACCAGCTTGATCAGTTTGGAGATATAATATTCTGATCAAATTACAAGGTGGATGCATCAGAGGTAAATGATGACTAATTTTCAGTAGGTTATACCTCACTATTTTCCATCAAAACCTAAAGCATATGTCCTGTTTCTCATCCATCTGTTGCCATAGATATTTTTCTCTGTCACCTCACGAGGAAAATGTCCAAGGAAACAATATGGTAACAATTATCAGGTGAAGATGCCCAGCAAACAAATTGGTCCTCTTAGATCATTTTGGCCAAGGAAAATCAACCAAACTCTAACAACTTGACAAAATCATGTCAAACATCATGCATAGGCACTGGATGTCACTTACCAATAATCTGTCACATTATTTCCTGAAGAATTAATGATATTAACCATCTTGGATCACAAACCTTGATGCCACAGTTACCACTGAATAAGCTAATATCATCTGAATAGACTAGCAAATAATATAAGCTTAGTATCAAAAGAACAACTTAGAGGGTGAGCCTTGGCACAATGGTAATGTTGCTCCATTATAACCTGAGTGTCCCGGTTTTGAAACATGGAAATAGCCTCTCCACACGCAGGGGTAAAGTTGCGTATATTTGGCCTTCCCCATACCCCACCACAGTGGCGAGAGCCTTATGCGTTGAGCCGCCCCTTTATTAACATGAACTACTTAAGTATTAAAGATAGACTATTTACTTTTTTCACATGCTTAATACAAGAGCATGAATAAGGTAGAAACAACTATTCTCACAAACCACACTAACAACAAAACATGTAAATTTTGGATCAAAAGTAAAACCAGAATATGCCAATATATAGCTATTTGGTTTCACAAGCATTATGAAATACAAAATATAAAGATTAGATCACAACTGAAAAATATGTTTAGTTCGTAATGACCATAAGCATCTGGTCAAGCGAACACTGGTGGACTATGCACTAACTCAAGATGATAAGAAATTCTAAACCTTAAATATATAACCATCATGAGTAAACTAAAGCGCATCCATGTGCATTTTAGAGGACAATTCAACTGTCATTCTCAATGGCGTCCAGGGCGAGACTTGTCAAATGCTCCCCACGGACCAGAACGCCCGCCATACACAGGGTCCTTGTCAACACCCTGATTATCAACATTCAGAACATAATAAAATAACAAAACAGAATCAGTATAAACATGTTTACTGAAATCTTTTAAATTAATGCCATAAGCTAGAAAGGAACTTCCAGTACTGGACATCTTTGATGAAATCATACCGAATGAAGGTTGTAGTTATCCCCAAATGATGGAGGGAAGGGTCCTTCAGGACTACCAAGTATCTTCCCATAGGCTCCACCTTAAATAGTCAGTAAAGAGAACAGAATTTAAAAAAAAAAAATAGAGGGGAACTTCAACTAACTAACCATGTGTTAGCCCAGGCAATAACATGACCACAAAAATTACCAAAAGAAAACTAACACAGCAAGAAAGCAGGATCACACAAATGCAACTATATGCCACATGAGTCAGAAACAGTAGATCAAAAGAAGACATCATTCTTCAGTTTTCATATCGGTAATTTCCAGCAGTTTGAATAAGTTTGCCCTAAAGACTGACTAAGGTGGCAGAAAATCCATGTAACAACTAATTATAAAAATATCACGACGTACTCGTTTACAACAAACTCTTGGCGACACAGCATGGCTTCAAATAATAAAAGCAACAGTATTTAAACAACAGTCGGTTAAAATGTTATAACAGATACAACAACTCAGTAACATTCTGAAAAACAATCATCACATTGTCACAAAAAAATGATAAGAAAATAAACATAACCAACCAGCTTATCCTTAATTATGGGTAGAGCAAACAAAATGAAAGAAGAGATGATGCTAAACCAATCAGATTAGGTGACAACATAATAACCTTTTGCTTCCATTTAAGCATAAGCATTTGAGGGAAGCAAATTACCTGCAGCCCATGGTCTCCCATCAATGGTTGCTAAGTCAGCCCGCAGCTTTTCAATTTCACGTGCCATGGATACCAAATTATTCTCCATTGCTTGCCTTTGTTCCATTAACTCAATATTTCCCTTCTTCTCATACTCAAAAGCAGTCCTGCAAAGAAACAATTTTAAGGTTCAAGCATGCATGTGCTTCCATACCACTCAATGTGTATGGCAGGTAACAAGAGAAACCATAGAAAGATAATATGACATGGAGTGTAAAAAGATAGGGCACAACCTAGCCCGCATAAGTTCCTGTCGCAGACCATCAATCTCGCTCCTCAGAATGGTGATCTGTTTGTTATCAGCTTGTGCCCTTGTCAGTTCTTGTTGAAGAGTCTGGACCTGTCCAACAAGGTCTTGTCTCATGACCTTCAGTTTTTGAATTTCTGCTCGAAGCTGTATTGCCTCCTTTCTTAAAGGTTCAGTTGCTCTAAGATCAGACTCTAGCTTCAAGCCTTTCTCGATCAACTCTCTGCAATGAACCTCCTTATCAGCACGGATATCTGCAATGACCATATTCATGCGATGAATTTCTTCTTTGGCAGCCATTAGTTCCTGCTGCAGAGCAGCACGATCTTCAACGAAAGCATGACGGTCTGCCAAAAGCCTCCGGATTTCAATTTGCTGCAATTCAAGTTCCTCATACAGGGCAGGATGGGGTGGACGTGGGACAGGGCCACGAACAAATGGCCCTTCCGGCATGTCAGGATAACCTCGCCGCCCATCATTAACATTGCGAGGTACACGACCTCTACCAGCCATTGCGTGCTGCTGGAAAATGATAGCACAGGTCATGACCCAACAAAAAATGCATTTAGAGAATTACATATTGAACACATGAAGACATCAGAATGTTGGATCAGCAGAATTAAGCTGATGAGATCTAGAAAAGTTCAAAATAGATCTACCTTCTACCCCTGTAAACTTTTAAGTGACCGATCCAACAAATAAAGAACAAAAAAGATAGAGAACATACATACAAAGGACTATGTACTTGAGAATGCAAACCAGAGAACAGAAAAGATACATCCATTGAAATGCTTTTATTAATATCAACACTGCAGTAATTAACCATTGAAATCAGCATCCATTTCTTCTACTGATTTCAACTTATAGAATATTACATACACTAACTGTTTTTAGGAATTATGTAAAGAATTCGCAAAAGCTCATTTGATTTCCAATAAAATAAAAGGAAAACAATATAAAAATCGAAGAAGAGAAGCTTGAGAATTTTCTCCTTTTTGTTGAAATAAGAAATAAAGACAGTCTAAATCGCTGGTCTTGTCCTTATGTTTTCTCAAATGCAACACAAATAGGAGAAAAAAATTTGAGAAAAAAATAGGACACATTTTTTTTCCTTCCTTTCTCTTTGAATTTTCTCTTAATATCCAGGCCTTTGAGAGGTAAGGGAGGTTTTTTCTAACCTGGTTTTTCATCTCAACTATCAGTTTGCATTGGTATCAAACACTCAGTGCTTCAATGTATATGTAATCTTGGCCCTTATAATCTCGGAACACCAATTAATCTCAAGATATCAATCGACAGAATGTTAATATATCGGCTAGCATTCTTAGTCCTTTAGGTTCAATCATAGCTTTGTTTCTTGATTATGAAATATGGAAATCAATGCCTCCAAAAGGTAATTGATTTCAGTTTTGATTTCAGTTTTACTTTATTGGCCAATATTCTCATATATTGGGCTCAGAGTATCTCAGTTTTTGCAAAATTTTCCAGCCTTCCATCTCAATCAAGATAAGATTGACATCTTGATTAATCTTGGGGACAGCCATCAATCGAGATTGTCAATATCTCAGATTTAACGATTTTGCTTCTATGAAGCTTTGTTTTCCTCCAATTGATAGTCAAACAAAGTACAGTTGGTCAGATATAAGTTCGATATTGCTCTAACTCAGCTTCAAGTTAAGAATCTAGATTAAATCCAATGCTTTCACATGATCATGTCTGATTACTGGTCAGACTAGGATCTGAATTGATTTTCATGGGCTAGCGTGGACTTTTTGCAGGTTCTTTTCTTCTTTTTGTTCCCTCTTTGGGGGGAGTGATGGTAGCAGGGCGGCAAGTATAACTAGATTAGTCTCCTGGCACAATAGAGGTTCACTTGCAAGTTTAGGGCCCACACCAAACCCATAAGACTCATTGCTTCATTGCAAGGTTTATCGTATTGATACCAAAAACCATTCCAATAGCCTACTAGTATGGTACGGGTCCTTACGATAAACCCCATATAGAACCAAGACAGCAACCGTACCATGTGTCCTAGGGTACTGTATCAAGCATGATACCATACCAATACCTTACCAGTACGTGTTGGTATAGAAAACTTTGCTTCACCGATATAGATTAATATTATTATCCCAATAAATGATCCACCCATTACCTTAGTTAAGAGCATGCTGTCAACACCACTCCTTTTTCACCCACAAAATAAAATTGGAGGTGTGAAGCAACCCACTCTCATCACTTGAACAAAAAATAAAAAAGAATCCACACCTAAAATATTTAAAAAAGAAAGAAAAAGCAAATGTCAATAATCGAGTTTTGTTCGACCAAGTTCCCAAGATTGAATTTGCCAGGACTCAGCATCTCTTTGAGCAAAAAGAACGATCGATAAAATGAAGTACATTTGGAAATCAGTTACTTTGTACAGAACCAGATTTAGAAAACCTAAAGACAATAATGAAATGAAGTACACCTTTATGATATTGACAAAATAACCACTGATTACGATTGGCCAGTCTGTACATAAATTTCCCATATGCTTTGCATGGAACCCAGCTGATTATTTTTAAAAACAATAAGTCTATTTCTTTATTTACAATCATTAGGAAAAGGAACATGGAAGTTTGACTTCAGAATGCCATAAATTTTGTAAGAAGTCAAAGTCTTCCAACTGCAACATATGCAATATGATGTCACAGGTACATTTATCGACTCTTCGTCATTCAGTCGCGACTATGCACTGAGATTGAAATTTATCTGATATTCGTTTAATTTACTAACTAAGTTCCAAAAGATATGAGCGAATTTTCAGAAAATAAATAAATTTGTAAATAAGATAAGACTTTCTTGCACAATCCTATGCGGCCATAAAACTAACTTAGAATATGGAGCGCAAATATACATATATTTGCGTGTATGTGATTCTTTTGTGCCGTTTATGGAAAAAGAAACACCGTGCTTTGGTCACATTGAGATCAAAAACCATATTATGTCTAAGAATCATTATCAGAAGCCGCTTATCTTCTGTGTTCCTCGCCAAGAATATCATTTCTACTTTATTTCATCTGTCTTATTTGTCCAAATAGATCATCGAGAAAAATCATTCCAGATTCGTCGCATTGATAACAAGAACAGCCCGAGGGCATCATCTAATGGAATCATTGCTAGGGTTTGAAAGCGAATCGAACTTAAGAACAACAAAAATCAAAAACAAACTTGGGAAAAAATAGATAAATAAATACAACTCTTGATGCATTCGTCAACGAACCAAGAACCAGAACTGATAGCTCGAGATAAACGATCTGAAACCAAAACACGAAACGATTGCAACAGAAGAAATCGAAGAAGAAAAAAGGGGTAAGAACCGAACCAGAAAAATGAAAGGAGAACGCGAGGGAGAAGATCTTTCGTTTCTTCCTTTCGCTTGAAATAGAGGGATAAAACCCTAGCCGGCCTTCTATAACTTGTTTGCGAAATGTGGAAGTGGGAGGCCCGGTTCTTTTCTCGGGGATGTCAAATTATTGTGAGGTCCTTTGCTGCTAGTGGTCGGATCGGGTTCGGATTCAAATCCGACCCGAACGGCTTCATTAATAATGTGTACTGGTAGTACGGACCCGGTAACGTGCGGCGCAGGGGATAGGCAGGGGGTGTGAACGGGTTGGACATGGATCAGACCCAAGAAAGATCCGGATCCGACCCTGATAGTATTAATTGAGTTCAGTTTCGGTTTTGGATTTTTCTTTTTTTTTTAGAGATTTGATTTGGATTAAGATTTATAACCGGAAAAATTCAGTAACCTATTATATGTTTGGTTTTTGATGATTGAAAACTAATAAAAAAAAATCTACCCACATTGCTTTTATTGTCTAAAGGCTTTTTGTCAGCGTTACCAGCCCTTTTGATCATGAAAGATTTTATTTATGGAGGAGTTATACCCTGCATTGTGTGCACAATATGATCGTACACCAGGCTAATCATTTTATTTTTTTTCGATAAACTTTATTCATCATGCGCTCGTCTCAATGATTAGCCTACAAAAAAAGATGTGCTCGCTGACATGATGCACGGCTACGTTGGTGCACATAGTATAAGATATAACTTGCTGATTTTATATGGATGGTATCAGAAGCAGGTCGCTCACCGAAAACATTCTCTCGAAGAAAGGTTATGGTGTGAATGCCGGAAAATTACCTACTTTGCGGTTCTCATGCAAAAAATATTAATCACATTGCCCCTTCTGGTGTGAGTAGTGCTCATTGTTTTCTTCTGTTTATATCATAGGCGGACCTAGCAGCTTACATTCCTTTTGGACGACTTGGAGGATGAATAGAGTCCATTCTGGGAACTTTGGAGAGAGAAGTACTAGGTTTTATTGAGCTTCTTCCTCTATGCTCGTTTCCGTCCTGAACTTGATTTCTCTCTAGGGCCAATGCTGCTGTGCTTAAATCAAAGGCCTTAAGGCCCTTCTTTTGAATACCTCTTGGTCGATTTGTTTAATAGAAGTTGGGGAGGGGAGCTAGTTGCTGGGTCCCTCTTGGCTCCCTTTCTCCATTTCATTCTCAATTTTTTTTTTAAAAAAAAAAAACAATCTCATAGCAGTGAAACTATAACAACAAATTTTTTTGTGTTTGTAATATCATTTCTTTTTTTTGTATATGGTTTTGCCTGATCGAATTGGTATTGAAATGAAAATATAAAGTGCATATACTGACATTTATAAATTGTTTATCAAAATACAGTACACTCCAGTAATTTTGTTCAGTCCTTCATGATAATTCCAGGGACTGCGATTTACACGCATGGAGTAACATGATTCTAGGGACTGGGGTTTAGACATTTTTTTTATCTAAAATAGATAGCTATGAAGCATGATTCCTCTAAAACGTGGATTATAAACAAAAGGCATGGAGTAACATGTTTTCGTAGACCATATTTTTTATATTTTATATTACCTAATTTGGCAAAATAGATTTTATGAAATACAACTAAACAAGCTTTTTTTATAAAACTTATTCATTTTAAATTTTCTATAAAGTTATTTAGATAAAATTTACCAATTAAACGGCCTCTTTGAGCTGTACAAGAGCAAGGATTTTGAAGCTGGGGAAGGCAAGTTTGATCGAGGATTGAAGAGGAGAGGTAGAATAAAAAGCTTGGAATACTTGTTAGGCTTGAGCTTAACAATCCTTTTTCAAACAAAGGAAGTCTACATAGCATCACTTTTTTAGTATTGAGATGCGTTTGCTCGAACATATAAAGAAATGCTAGCTTTCTTCATTGTATCTTAAGCCTCTTTGGGTTTATAATACACAAGTTCGACGCATCTTAAGGCTACTCTTGTAACTGCCTTGAGATCTTCTTTCTATTTTAAATACTCTCAAGATTCAAAAGTCCATAGTTAAGGAAAGCCTCTTCCTCACAAAATCAAGAAAATCCTACATAATCTTGAATATTACTAGTTCCACTGTGTAGAGCAATTGATAAAATATAGATTTTTTTAAAATTGCTCGTTGTATAATGCAAAAAAGATAAAGTGAATTAGAATTGTGAAGAGATGTATTTCGAATTTTTATTTTGTCCCTTGTGCTGCAAGAGAGTTATTAAAAAAAAAAGTGCAAATGAAGAAGCATAAAAATGTAAATCGACATTAGATAAAAAGTAAATGTATGGCAGATCATGAAGGCCTATGTCAATATCTATAGGCTACAGTTCTAAATCATGTCATGCAACATTTTTTTGGATCCTCCATAAATTACAATATATTAATCTTAGTCATGGTGGATAAGAAGCTTATATATTATGCTATTATCATATCTTATTGTTTTACCTTGCATGTTAAATTTCTGGTGTCATGAACTATGGGGGTTGTTTGATTATTTGTGAGTTCTTATAAAACAGGTAACCACAAAACATGATTTTTCTAAATCGTGCTTTAGAGAAAAAACATGAAGCAACATGTTTTTCATTAGCCATATTTTTAAATTTTATAAATTAGCAGATTTGGCAAAATAAATTTTATGGTACACAACTAAACAATCATTTTCATTAAATTCATTCATTTTAAATTTTTAATAAAACTTATCAATCAAACAACCTTAGAGAAACAAAGAAGGATAGCTCTTCCCTTATCCTATAAGCAAGTTAACAGCGAAAAAGTCATTTGGAAGCATAAAAAAGTAAATCCAAGTTAGAGAAAAGCAACATAACTTGTTATTTTAACTAAATTGGAGATGCAGGGGATCGAACCCTGTACCTCTCGCATGCAAAGCGAGCGCTCTACCATTTGAGCTACATCCCCATGGGTTAAGCTGCTAATCTATAATCTACTAATTTCACTCTATTTACGCAAGCAACCTCACACAACACACCGCGGTAACCCTCTTTTTGCTCTCTTTTTTCTACAATAATTTTCTTCTAATCTCAAAGCATGGCAATTTAGCTCTCTGTTGAAGTTTAAGTTTCTAAAGCCTCTAAGAAAGCCTTGCCCTTCGTCCTGGTTGAAAGATTATTGGGTGTGAGAACCTGTTTTCCCGATTTTGGCACCATAGGTGAAAAATAGATGGTGATATATAGCAGCACCCATTTAGCTAACATTAGATACATATGGTGAAATGGTTTATATCAAGGACCGTATACAATTATCTCCTCAAAATTGTTGTTGCAAGTATCCTTTGCCCACAATATATATATGTATGTGTGTGTGTATATATAATATATAATTTTGAATTTTCTTCGGTGCCAAGGCACTAGATACTCCTTTATCAAAAGCTCTATTTAAATAGTGCCTAGCTTAATTGGAAAAGACAATGAGCAAAGCTACTTGGCTTATATTTTGCACTATTTCTTATTGGCCTGTCAACTGTTGCAGCTGCGAGGTTAATCTAAAATCAATCACTTGGGGTGTAATTGTCCGGCAATCTTTCTTTGAAGTTGATTGTTTCATACTCATGGTCATGCCAAGCTGTTTAGATAATGATTAGGCATTTCTAATAGTGTGCCTTGTTTGTTCTAGCTGCGCTTTTGAGTTTGCAATCTTTTCATGCTTCCAAAATCAACAAGCCTTTAGAATTAGAAATATAATTAATGAAAATATGACTGAAAAATTATAGATGCTCACCGCAACAGTATGACTATGGATAGAGGGGTGCTACTGAATTGGAGCAACTGCTTCAGCTGCTTGTTTTCTTATTGCTTAAAAGAGGAAGCTTAGAAGACTGAAAAACTAGACATTTGGTAGAGGAGGGAAAATTTGATGTTTATATATAGCCCATCTATTTGTTACGGATACAAGGGAATTAGCTTATAAAGAATGCATTGGTAATGTTGCTTGTATTTATAAATAAAGGTGATGATGCTAGGCTTGGGGCACAGGCTGTTGGACTCCTGCAGCCTAAGCAGTATGAAGATTTTCTTAATACCTGTTTAATCTAGTTGGTCCTTGAAATCCAGTCAGAGTTGATGAATGTTCTTATAAGTGGATTATCCTTTTTTGGGGTTTCAACTTTCTACATTCCGAGTCATGGTTTGTGGCAGGCATTCAGCTGCCCTGTTGTGCCATTAAATAGTCATTTTTTTTGCTATTTATTGGGGTTTAAAGCTGTAAAGGCATGACACTTTGATGTTGAACTTCATTGAGCCTTCAGGAGAACATTTAGCAGGAGATGCACCTTTTCTTTCTGCCACCAGGAGGATAGTCATGGTTTTGTCATACATGCATTTCTATGCAAAACCATGGCCTACAAAATTTCATTATTTAGATCATGACAATAAAACACAACCCACATGATCACAGGCTAGTCATCCCTTAGTACGGGTACAGTTTCTCAATGCCTCAAACACTGTTAGTTCATCAACGTTAACTCTCTCTAACCTCAATTAGCATTCCTCCTTTATGTTAAGTTCAAGTTCAAATACACAATTGGCGGGCTATGATACTTTCATCTGACAAATACAAGGAGTGTATAATATTTTCTGCTCAGCAGCAAGTTTTTTACTGCCACAAAATGTTTTTTATAGAGCACGAGATTGGACTGGGGCAGGAATTTTTGCTGGACGACGGGAATACATTCACAAAAGGACGCAGGTAGCGAACTCCAGCTAAGAAATATTTAATGTAAATAAGATCTTGTCATGCAAGCATGGCCAATCCAATTGAAATAAGTATTTGATGAAATCCCATTTAATAAGATTATCTTCTTTTTTTTTTGAAGTTTTTGCATGGATACTATTCTAAATATCAGATTTTGCATGAATATCCTTTCAAAATTAATATTTGCATGTACACCCTCATAAAACTCTATTATTGTACAAACGCCCCTAATATAACGATTATTCTAACGAGGTTAAGAAAAATCAATTTTATATTAATTAAAAATATATATAATTACACTATTGTTCCTATCTTCTTCCGGGATCGTGATCTATTTGCATATCTACCCATTAAGAGTATTTTAGTCATTTTAATTTAAAACCGTTAATTTTTTAATGTTGTTAGATAGTATGGGTACATATGCAAAAATAAAAATAAAAAAAGTAGAATAGCAAAATAAGTATTTTACGATGGTATACATACAAATATTAATTTTGGAAGGATATTCATGCAAAATTCAATATTTAGGTGGGTATTCATGCAAAAAATCCTTTTCTTTTTTCTTAAGCAAATTCCTATCAATGAGAAATACAAAATTCATGCATAGAACTCCATGCAACTCATGT
>JAOXJJ010000139.1:2532869-2574174 GCA_025769935.1 Phoenix roebelenii | reverse complement strand
CCTTTTCTTTTTTCTTAAGCAAATTCCTATCAATGAGAAATACAAAATTCATGCATAGAACTCCATGCAACTCATGTGCTTAATGATAATTTCTCCTAATTGAAGCTCTTTAATGAGTTAAAAAATAAAAGAAAAACAAAGAAAAGGAAAAAAAAAGGAAATGAAAAGATGGGGAAAGAAATGATCTTCAAAATATACAACATCCTGGAAGATGACCAACAAAACAAAGGAACGATTTACTTGCGTTTTGAGGAAGGAAGCAAGCATTCATACATCCTCTCCATTCGTGATGTTATAGCAAGCTTGTATGCAGTTTTCAAACCGGGCTTCCCAATGTCAACAATATCCTGTCTCAGGCTGCACCAGAAAAATCAAATAGACTCTCCTTCAGTAAGCTTTGTTCTAGATTTTGCAAATCTTCAAAAAAGAAACTTAGGAACAAAGCCACTAACCTTAGCCACTCGCCTGTTTCCTTTGCATGCCCTTCCACAGTCTTGTACAGACGATCAAGGCTATACAATACCAATCCAAACATGCATTGAGCATCATCCTCCTACATGACAAAGAAAGGGATAACCTTCATGAAGCATGTTTCAATCAGCACTTAAGTTCAGCTCACTTTGATGCACATATTCCACTCAAAGGCATTGTCTCAAAATTGTAAGCCATACAATACCTTCCATAAGCTATAAACGAACTTTTTTAATGTGAGACTGTTTGGCTGTCAATCACATGAAAGAAAGCTCAATGGGTTCAATGTGTAAACAAATTGCAAAATAGATGTCCGTCCACTGAAAGAAAATATAATCTTCTGAAGTGTTGATCATGGTGAGGTGAAGCAATCCAGTTTCTGATATCTAAGTGTTGCCTATGTTTATATTGCTAAAGTGGCAAAGATATAGTGAGGAATGCCTTGTATTTTATTGGATGTATCACAATGATATTTTTTGGTCAAATTAGCTCAGTTACACTACCACCCCCCACCCCCCCCCCCAAAAAAAAAAAAATCAAAAAGGGCTGCTAATATATGATCATTAACAAATTAAATACGCTAATTGATGAGTAAGTCATTCAAACTTTACCTTTCCTTGATCCACGAAAGTTTGAAATTGCATGAGTCTTTTCTCAACTTCAACCACTAAAAGCCTTCTTTGACGGCGAGCAATCCTTCCTCTGCCTTCTGCACTTTTGTCCTGGTTTATTCCAACTTTTAGTAATTAGACCGCATGTTGCACAACAAAGACTAACAATGGTGTATTTTGTTGAGCCTATAATGGAAAAAATTTTCTGCCAGGTTAGCTCAAAAGGGAAATGTGGAAACAAATTCTATACAGAATTCAATAACAATATTCTCAGCTAAATATGTGCAGACACATTATATTCTGAAATCTGAATGAAGATGCACAAGACAATAAGAAATTTACCTACCAGAAAGAAAAGGAAAAACCTTCCATGAGGATGATTCAAAAAGTGTCCACTAATGAGTTTTAGACATCGCAAGATCCCATAATGAAATCAGCAAGCCGAAGTGATGATGACAATTGTGAAAATGAAAAGTACAGAATGGATGCGGACAACAACGTTCACAGAATGCCTATCAAATGTTATGTCGACCAAGACTAAAACGGTGAACTAAATTATATCGAGAATGTTATTGACACCCAAAAGGTGCCAAAGAAATTTCAGAGACAATAATGTTCCGGAACAGAATTTAATTGAGACGGTAAGCAATTTGAGATTTTAAAGATGTAATAACATCATATGCTCACTTGCCGAACCCATGCCCGCACTAACATGATCAGAAGAATAGAAATGAAAAATGCTGGTAGAGCTGCAAGAACTGCAAAATTGATTTCATTTGCCTTGAGAATCTGATCTAATTCAAGCATTGCCCTGTTAAACAGCAATAGCATTCAGTCCTGTGCAGAATCAGAAGTAAATTTCTACCATTCATAATCACATGATTCTCAAACAACTGGAATAACTCAACTCACGTCTCAAGATCCAGTTTCAGCTTTTGAATCTGCAAATCCACACATTCCATGAGCAATAGCATGATAACCAATTGTATAAGATAATTAAACTTTAGCAAAACTAAAAACAAAAAAAAAAGGAAAAACCTGAATAAGCATAGCACGAGCAAGCTCTCCACTAAGAAGATTTTGGAGTGGATGCATCACCTCCTTCTCATATCTGTACTAAAGGCATTTACAAAATGAATCTGAATGCAAATAATTATGGTACATTATCAACAGCTCGAACAAGAAAGTACTTGACAATTTGGCCTCAAGTGATAAAATTAGTAGAAGTCAAACTGAACGATAACTTCCATTTAGCAGTTAAACTGTCATTTATTGAGAACATCCAGTTGCCCTCGATAGAAAGAAGCATGTTTAGTTCGATTGTTTGCTGAAGAGGTGATGCAAAGAATCTGAACTTGTGGTCTCTCAAACAACTACTATATTATGTGCCTTACATGTAGCGATGAAAAATCATCTACTAATAGTCTCATTCTAATTATGATCCATGTTCTTGCCCCAAGGTTCAGAGACATCCTTTGGGCAGTTGGCAAGGCATGCTATTAACTGAGTATTTATTTGACCAATATTGATAAATCGTTCAAGGCATCAACTAACACTTGATGAGAGAGAGGGAGGGGCAATTGTTCATGCACCAAGAGATATCTCACAGTCACAACACCAATGATGATGCATCCTGAATACATCATTCATAATTTATGCAGTATATTCCACATCATTGAAAGTGATAAAGACATCCTGCAAGGCTAAATATAGTTCATGCCTCCAAGCTAAGAAACATCCTTTGGGCAATCAAACAATGCAGGCTACCTAAAAGTTAATTTATTATATCGATATTGATAATGTACCTAAGATGTAATGATGCTTGCCAATACTTCTTTGACCAAACAATATAGTTGAGTGATTTATGCAACAAGAAATACTGTCATAAATTGGGTCCACCTTCCTGTTCCATCACCTATGAGCCCCCGGGTCACTCAGGGACCCAGGATTCCAAAAACCCCATTCAACCTGTTCAGTCAAACAATTAAACCACTTGACCTAGGAGCAGGTCAACTCGGTCTCCACCCGACCAGGTCATAGGCCAAAAAATAATCAGGAAAAGCAGTGATAGAAATGAGAATCAAAATAGTGATGAAATAATTTTAATAAGTTGTGATATTCCAATAACCATAAAAATAAAGTACTTTCTCTTTGACAGCAAACAAAAATATTCATTTATTATTGTATACATTTTTAAGAGTTTCCTATTATAATAATTAAAAATATTAATAGTTTCATATATTTTTTTAATTATATAAAAATTTTCTTACAATCTTTTTTCTAAAAACTCAATGATCGAATTATTATTGCAAATTTTTCATGTTTTTCACTATTTTCCTTCTTAAAAATTTTAATATTTTTTCTGTTTATGAGTATTCATTCATTTTTTTTGTTTCCAATGCCATGGGTTAATGGAGTGACCTGCAGTTGACCCACGCTTGAACGGTTAAGCAGTGACCCCAATGACTAAACAGATTTGTCTGGGTCATTGAGTTTCTTACACTGGTTTAACCTCTAGGCCATAAGGGTTTCCAAATAGAGTTAATAAGATAGTTACCTGGAAATGTGCTTAGTTTGGTAAAAATTCAGTATTTAAGTGAATAAGGGCATTCTCCATGGAGACAAAAAATCAAATCACGTTTGAAGTGTGATTTACTTGAAAGTGTTTACACGATTTTTACATCTACATTCTTCTGAACTTTTAGTTGATTTTTACTGGGCTCAGCATCCAGACCATGATGTTTGCTGCCTTGAAGGCTTATGCCTTAATTTACACTTTAGATGGAAAAAACTTTGCGGTATGCTTATCAAACACTGTTATAGGCAGGAAGAAAAAAAAATGGACAAGAATGGAGTCATCCTGGTCTATGCTCAGCAGATCAAATGTATCACGAATAATATAGGAATAGAAGTCAAACTGAGATCTTGTTGAATTTGGCATGAAGGAGAGACTCAGGCTGATATACAAATAAACAAATAAAATACTATGTTGATATGAACAATTGAGAATGAAAAATGTTTTAAAACTGTTATATGTTATGGTAGCAATAGGCAACAAAATAATCATATGTTAAGTGCAGGAGCATAGCATATTAAACAAACTAATATCATATTCTTGATCATGAGAGAGATGTTTAAAGGGACAATAAAGTGAAACATCGGAGAAGAAGAAAAACAAATCCATAAAAGAAAGTTTAAGACAGATAATTGTTTTGGCGAGAGAGTCAATTCCTTGATAAATTGCACTTGGCAGCTATTTGTTAAAATCTGAAAAGAAATTTATCACCTTGCCATGACTATTTCCAGCATTTCCTGATCCGGTATATTCTCTGGTAGCTTTTGACCTTTTGTTTGCTCACAGAATGCCAACAACATCCTACCAGGGATAAATAATTGAAGTGAGAATAAAACACAAATTTAAAAAGAAATTAGATGCGCATTTACTGCATGTAGAAAATATAGCATTTTCAGCTCTAACATCAAATCGAGTCAAAAGATATCCAGCTACAATGACCCTGAATTCGTCCATATTCCAAAGGTAGCAAGTAAACCATAAAGCAACAAACTAGGAAAATGGTGTAGTGGCCTATAACTATTAGCTTCATTTCCAAATGCATTGGTAATCGAGGATCCAAGATTTCAACTCTAACTGAAGGTTGCGGTAATATTAACAGTGAAGTGAATCATTGCTTTCTTCCATGATTTTTGATAATGATCAGCTAAGAGGATGCAGGGCTTGCTATTATGGATGCACACTTCTTTTCGACAATTCCATTGAATACTTATCTTTCAAAACAAAGTGTAAAACACAGAAATAAAATTATAAGGAACCTCAGCTAGTCTGTCTGATGCACCTCCAAGACTCTTTACCAAACTGTAGGTGAAAATGTTGTCAACTATATGTTTCTAACCACCTCTATGATCATTGATATAATGTCAGAAGAACATGTATAAATTTCATTTTTATTGGTAAATATTGTTGAGTCAAAGATAATCAAATGCAATTATATACATCTCAGCAGAAAAAGAGATAAAAAATAGTGTGTATCAGCATCAACAGCCTTTTTAGATGATACCAAAAACCAAATGGAAGAACTAGTGTATTTTTAAATTTGGCATAAACTGACAAAAGTTACAGATTCTAGTCTACTTCAAAAATGACAGTTGTGAATTTTAAAAGGATTCTTCCCCCATAAATTTCCATTAGTTTTCATTAGGTAATCCTGAGTTTCATTAAAGCAGTACCACACGTAGGTCTAAGAACAAGCATATGCCTCCCCCCTCTCACGCACATATGTATGGGTGCACCATGCATACAAGCATGTATACACGTGCGCATCAATTAGTGGATTCTTTTGGTCGATTCACCTCTCACATTAAATTTGTATCTTCAGATCATCTAGTGTTCATATTTTACTCGTGCATCAAAAGCATGCAACAGATAAAAAATCTTCTTTTGTTTTCAGTTCTTTAACTAAATTATTGTTAACAAGAAATACCCGTTTTCAGTGTTTTAATATCTTTTCTTCCTTGTTCGTGATATGTATATTTTCTTATATCCATTTACAGTTTATATTCGCCCTTATTGACTGTGAATATAATAACTTATATTGTTTTTACATACAAATTCATTGAGTCTTACTTAAATTTCCATGCATATCTTTTCTTTCCTCAATAAGTTGAATACCTCAAATAAATAAAAGTAGATTAATTTTACTGTATATCATAGAGTTCATGTTAAAAATGAGGTCCTCATAATTTCATTAGTATCGTCAAATTTTAATTGTTTATCCTGTCATGGATGCTATAAATAATACGTTTAGTATTTTTGTTTCACATTCCTACTCATTTGGTTTAGCTCAATTAAAATTCTTCACAATAAATGATTCTCCTGTTACTTAGTTCCTATTAATATTATCCATTTTTATTTGCCGAAGAAGAAGCTATATTTACGTTATGTTGGGTTATTGTTCCTCTCAAATCATTTCTATCCTTTTCTCATTATTATTTATCTCTTTCTTTTGAAACCTTGAAAATTTCTGTGTAAAAAATAGCTTAAATTTAATGCATTTTCTTTTACATTAAATTCATTTTTATCAATTTTATGAGAAGGAAGAAGAGTAACTCTTTTTGATGATATGATTCTAACAGCAGATCAATTTTTTGTAGAGACCCTCAACAAAAAGACTCTAACAACTTACTTGACACTTTCTCTCTATTATTGTTCAATTCATTAATGTGAAAGCTTAAAAATGTATACAGGGTACAAGGGTGTGAAAATTCAACGATAAGCATGCCTCTAACATTAAGAGCACAATATGATAAAAATCTAACAACTTACACGCTACACACTGACATGTATGTACTCTACTAAAATCAACTATAAATTTGAGACTTTTAGATGATGATATGAAGAACATGATATGAATAGGATCTTTTTTCTTTACATTTTCTCATCATTATGTAAATTTAGTTTTTATCACTAAAAAAACACATAAGTGCAGATCTGAAAAGCCACCAAAAAGAAAAATAAACTGTTATCACTTTATTTTTTCTTGTCATAATTTTCCAATCTTTCATGACGTGAACCGGCATATTATTTATATGTTCTTATCTACATAAAGTCCCATAATCTCCAAAATGTGCTTTCCCACAACACATACATGTGTTTCATCCTTTGCATCTTGGCAGGTAAGTGGAGCAAACTTCAAAATTCATGGTTCTCATTAAACCCATGGACTGAGTTAAAACATGGTATTACTGAGGCTTACCTGTGCAGGGAATCTTCAGTCAACTTCACCTCTTCAACTTCCATCACACCTTTATGTCTCCTCCTGAATGTCTCGAAAAGCTCATCTCTGATGGAAATAAGCTGTGGATTCAGGTTAGAATATGATCAAAATTTCACCATCAATTATGCAAAAAACCCATTTCACACATGCGATATCAAGGAAATTCAATGGAGAACCAAAGTACTAATATTAAATGGAATACAGTCAAAATGGTGAGGGAAGAGAATGGCACTATATGAAAGCACATCATTCAGAAAGTGGAAAAAATAATGAGTTATGTACTAGATCAATGTGATGGCAAATGATAGAACTCCCTAGGGAAGAGACAATGAATTTGTGCTCTTTGAAACCCACAGTTACATGAGGTCCAACTATACAAGGAAGGTCTAGATGACTTCAAGATACTCCAGACAACAAAAGTAGATTGAAAAAAGAAAAGATTTTCAAGAGGACCAATCCATGGTTTAAATGGTAAAGTGACTTCTTTTCATTATTTTGATATCATAGCATGTACAAAGCCCATGCTCATCTGAACTCTTTATGGCATTAAGAGAAATTGCAGTTGTCAGTGAAATCTCAGGAAACTTCATTATCGATTTTCACTCTCAAGAAAAATTGTATGGATGAATACTGGATCTGACAATCCTATATACACATACTTGCACAAACATTATATATGCATACCTTAAACAGCCATAACCATACATGCATCTGCACATACATATACAGGCTAGTACCAAATTTATACACACGTCAATACCACAGACATGCAACAGACTCACAATCTTCATGGTTCAGAACTTCAGATAAATACTTGTAAATAATCTTGGGAAGTAGATGATTTCCTGCTTCAGTCACAATAATCGACACCCAATTTTTTTAATAAGTTCTATACCTAATTAAAATACTTGCTTTACCATTTATCAAGAAAATAAAGATCAATCTCAAGAGGAAACAAATTTTAGGCATGAACAAAATCATCTAGTGCATGCCAGGATGTTATGTCTGAAAGTACTAACACACCAGTGATGCATAATTCATTCTGTTCAGGATATCTACTAGCAGAATTTATTTCCAAGAATAGAAGTTTCAAAAGATTCTTAATACCACACCAGATCCTGTCAGCACCAAATACTAACAGTAGTTCAAAAGAAATAAAATACTTCTATTAATAAGCACATAAGCATGGAAATCTTACTGGTTGTTCCACATGATCTTTCCAAAATCCAGCTGTTGATTCTTTTGCTTCACGGATCCAGTTGTCAATGTCAGAGCTTCTCATCAAACTACTGTGATGCAAAAGCCAAATTGAACATACTGAGAGGCCAATTGCTCCACAGGTATAGTGCAACCAGTATAAGGTCATTCTCCTTGGTTTTTGACAGCTGGAAAGCTAAAATGAACACTAGAAATTTCTCAGCTAAGAAAACTTTTATCAGAGCTCGGAGACAGCTTAACAAAAATCCAAAATAGTATAAAATACCCAAGCAATCATAGTGAAGTATGAATGATGTCATTGGAAATCATTTAATAATTTACATCTTATTCATGTTCAACTCTCTATTATTTAAAAAACAATATGAGAAACCACAATAGCAAAGCAGAAGATAGTAGTCCCTTGTGGAGCCAAAATTTGGCATAGAAAAGTCAGGATACATTAAATATTGATGTAGCAGAAGGTTCCTTGCACAAACAATATGATTGGATGTTACAGATGATTCACAAACATTTACATTACCTACATTTTTTGCAGTTCTAAGCCTCATGTTAAGTCTAGAGAAAAAGGATTGATACTTGTCTATTTAATTCTATAAGGATACATTAAATATTGATGAAGCAGAAGTCTCATCACAGAAATAATATGATTGGATGTTACAGATGAAGCACAAACATTTATATTGCCTTCATTATTGCAATTCTGAGCCTCATGTTGTCCAGAGAGAAAAGATTGATATCGGTCCATTTTATTTATATTTATAATGGATACTTCCAAGCAAGATCCGCCGTACCGGTACCGGTCGGCGTACCGGTGGCGGCCCATACCGGTACCGGTCGGCGTACCGGTGGCGGCCCATACCGGTTCTTTAACAGTAAACTACCAGTACCAGATTCCACGCTGATCCGGTACCGGTCCCAGGCCGGACCGGTACGGCAGACCATGCTTCCAAGTCTGTCTCCACCTCATTGAAATGGTCACTTTGAAGCAGTCCAATAATTATATATGTTTCTATATTATATGCATAACAAACCACCAATCTTTGACACAAATGCAATTCTCATGAACTTAGACAACATTATAAGAAGAGAAACACAAGATGAGTGAAATATTCTAAAGTAGAAGCACATATAGCTATTAGGCTAGCCTCTATAAAGACACTCCCTTCTTTACTAAATACAACCTGTAGATTCTCTAACCCACACTCTCTCACTATAACTTTTTAGGGAAAGAAATCAGAGTGCATTAACCAAAAGTTGTCGATTTAACATTTTTTTGGTGGTTGTTGATTTAACAATAGTAAGGTTGCTCCATTTTTACATGTGTATCGCAAGTTTGAAACATGTAAATAGCCTTTCTGCAAGTAAGGGTAAAGCTACGTACAATTGATCGTCCCTAGACAGCATAGTAGTAGGAACCTCGTGCGCTAGGCCACCTTATTGATGCTGCCATGGCAGGCCTTGGCTCAACAATAAGTTGCTCCATTGTGACCTGGGTGACACGGGTTCAAAATATGGAAACAACCTCCCTGCGTGTAGGTACAAGGTTGCACAAATGTGAACTTCCCCATACCCCACAGTGACGGGTACCTTGTGCACTAAGACGCCCATTTTATTGATTTAACAATTTAAATAAAGAAACATTTTGGTAGGGAAAAATCAAACACCAAAACTCCAAACACATCGCCAGTCATGTACAGTGTTTACTTTGTCAATTCAATATGTTATCTAATTAATCCAAATATGTCAATTCATAACCTAGCATCCAAAAAATTCTTTAGGAAAAATCAGTTTATTACCAAATGTCCTTTTTTTACATCCTAGTACATGATATATTATAAAACACTATGTTGTGTGCATAAGTATTAAGCAGCCAACTTAGTATAGGTGGTCTAACTTCGTAGAAAAGGAAGAGCAGAAAAAGAAAGAGTTGCAGTTCTTACAGTTTCAACATTAATCTAGTTATCAACCTACATATATCTTACTAAAGAAGGCAACTATGTAAAAATGTAAAAGAGATGTCCACTTACAATGAAAGATAAATATGAATCCATTTTTTGAAGATTTTGATAAATCAAGTTGGTAGCGTCCCTTATTTCGGTATCAGTCCACTGTGATCTTTCAGGGTCGATTTCAGGTATTTTTTCAAAGAGAAGTGCACATGAGCTGCCCCTTTCTGTGGAGAATGAATTACCACTCTGGCACCCAAGATAAGGTAATTACGAATTAGAGCCGAGAGCTAGTAGCAGGATGCCCTTTTTTCTCAGATTTTATATAATTGAAGTGTTTGGGATTAGTAACAAAAAAAGACATTATGACAAAGTTAGAACATACAACCTTGTAGATTTCACGTGGATGGCATACTGAAGCTTCCAGTTTTAAAAGGAGGTTATTGATGGTAACCAGCAATGAAGGCAATGACTTGTCGGAGTCCCCTGTCAACACTTCTCTGTATTTGTTTACCTCCAAATGTATCTACAAGAACAACCAATGGTAGCAAGTTATGATATCTAACAATGGCATTTATCAAGAAGAGAAAAGGCTCTGGCTTCATAACTCATGCACTACACAAATGGCACAAAGAAAACAAAAATAAAACAACAAGTGGCACTTGAGAAGCAAGGAATATTTCAAATGAGTTTGAAAGAAACCACCTACAAGAACAACTTCAGAAAAGCCAAGTGTTGGCATTGATGTAACTGTAAGCATAGCAAAATTGAAAGAATTAAAGGTATCTCTACCATCACAAAGGTAATAAATTAACAAATATGTTGGGATCATGCTAACCTGTGCAAGAAAGGTGGCCAGGTAATGTTGTAGGCTTGTTAAGACAGCTATCTTCTCAGATATCATATCTGATGCAGAACAACATAGATGCTGTATTGGGGACCCATCAGTGACAAGTCTATTTATCAGTTCATATGTTCCATCAATAAATGCTCGTGGTCCTCTTTCAAAGATCATGAAGTATATTTTCTGAGTTCTTGTTCCCTAAGAAACAGAAGAAATTAAAATTATTCCAACAGAAGTTACAGGAAAGTGAACGAGTTGGTTTGCAATATTAAATACATTAGTTATATTGACTGAGAATGTATAGAGAATAAATATCACCTCAGCCCGGGACTGCCAAAATACCAGACTCTTCTGAATATTATGGAGACAACACAGGGTGTGTTCCATAATATCTTCTAGTATAACAATTGCTCTGGATGCTTTTGCTGCAGTCCTGCAAATATGGAGTTTGCAATTAGTTAGCATTGTGTAGTCCTTCTTCACTATGATGCAGCTGCACCAAAAAAGTGTGCATTATTTAGTTAAATGCACTATGTGAATTTTCAGCAGCAAATTAGCTGGGAAAACAGAAAAATATTTCAGATTTGTGTACTATATCAGTAGTATATGTTCAGTTTTGACACTGCATTTGGTAATCATAGTAGTTGTGCAATATGAGCCACTAGATAGTTGAAAAACTTTTATACTGCATCTTGTTAGATATCCTTTTTTTCCTTTTTTCTTGCTTTTCATTTTTGGGGGAATGGTAGAAGAATACCACATGCGGTTATAATGATCACAAGTAAGGTTGGTCACATAGAAGGGCATATGCCTTACAACCCACAAGGGATACAAAAGGTCCTAGAATTTAACAAAATAATAATGAAAATCCCAAAAAGTAGGCAGTCGTACTTAGATACATCCTACAAATTACAAATAACTCATTACAATCAAAAAAACCTACATTGAGCAGAAATCAGAAAATGGCCACCCTCGAGATACACCCTATAAGCTCATCTTAAAATCTCATGATGTCGTGAAATCCTGCCCAAGATCTTCAGCTTCGAACATCATTTACCACATGATATGAGGAAAGATCAAGCCATTCTCCCTTTCTTAACAACAATAGAGTAAGTGGGTAAGCTCCCTCTCTTGAAGCACAAATCAAGGAATACTGCATTAGCAACATCCCTCACAGCATCTACCTATCTTTTCCACCAAAGGCAACCAAATCCTAAGGTTAGAGAGATAAATGCTATTAGAATGTCAGCCATATAATATGTCTTATAGGTTGTTTCTTGATGGTTTGCTTCGCCATGGTATTTTATAATCTAACTATAACAACTTAGGACCTCCCCAAAAAAGCTAGCCAAGAAGGTATTATTTGGGTTCCTTCGCCTTGTATAAGTAACGAAGATCTACCCAGTTCATAGCCCATGTGGGACTAAACACATGCCCGCACCGGTTCTCACATGCTCTCCCCGTTTAAGCCTTGGAATCCTCGCCAGACTGCGGGTCCAAATCCAAGCAAATCTAATCACAAGCAAACACAATCACCAGTGGTCGGCCCCAAAAGGATACGTTTTGCAATGTTCCCCAATCCACACAGGCCATTGGCTTGGTTCATTATGCTACCATTTGTAACAATCCAAGACCTCAACCAAAAAGGCTAGCTGGAAATATTATTTAGGTTCCTTGGCTTTATATAAGTATCCAAGATCCACGTAGTGCATAGCCGATGTGAGAGTAAATACATGCGTGCATGACTCTTGCAAGAGGTCAGGGCACAAAAAAAGAGGAAAAATCTAGCATATAAATAACAAACAATACAATGTAAGGATCAGCTGAATATCAGCAAATCAAAAAAAAAAAAAGGAGACAAGGATACAGTATAAGGATCAGCTGAATTTAGCAGATGAAACAAATAATAAGACACATTCTTGACATTGGCCAGAAAGAAGGTCTTCAGTTCTTTTCTCTAAAATAATTTAACAGAGGCTTAAAGCAGAATTAGCATTTAACATTCAAATATAATCTTCATATTGCATCTCTAGTATGTGGCTGGAGTTTTCAATTCAAAATCTTTTCCTCTTATTTACCAATAGTTATAATGCACATTGGCTTTCCGATAAGGCAAAGAAACCATGACAAGTTCTGAGTACACCTACCAATGGATTGTATCTAGCTTGGCTCCAATCTGAGTCCAATCTGATTAAACCTGATCTTCTATGTATTTGTTGATCCAAGTATCCAACAAATCTGATAATTATTTGATTTGCTAACCCAACTATTAAACAGATGTGACTTCGGTAATGCTCGGCCAACCCAATCACCCCTACATAATAAAAGCTGTGTCCCCCACATCCCCTTCCGTATATATTGCCACTTCTTCAAAAGGATCGTCCTCTTATTTATACAAAAGTGCCTGCTGTTTTCTCTATGTTGAAAGCGATCAAGATGATCAGCTGAAGGAGAACGATAAACCACAAATGAAAATGAAGGGAGACACGGCATTAACAAAAGGAAATAAAAGAAGAATCGGACTACACAATAAAAGAATGATATTTGGTAGAAGCTCTAATAATTCCAATACAACTATGAACCATCCAAATCGAAGATCCACAATACTGGTTTTGATCTGCATTTCTAAAAATGCATAAAAATAAAAATAAAAATTCATATTTTTCAAAGATCTCTAACTTATATATCAAGTGAGTGTAAAAATGGGTGGTACTAATTATGGTAGTGTGCTAAAATGCATGACAGGGCATTTAAATTGAAAATATACCTTGTTGATAATGATCTACATATCTTAAATGACTGGTTATAATGCACATGGAAATGCACATGACTGTAAAAGATTTTAGGTTTAGAATTTTAACAAAATCTGAATTCTAAAAAGACCTAAAATAATTAACTGAAAATTAGCTTTCTTCCTAATGCATTATATCCCACATTTACCTCTTTGTTCTGAACTATCTCTTCCTCCCTTGAAAGTTCTTAGAGCCAGATATACTACGATAACTTTTTTAGAAGTTCAACGGAGTCCCTTCTACTATAGAAGTCCAACATGTTTTCTTTTTGAAAAAAGAGTAGTTAGGGTTATTTTTTAAATTGAAGAATTGGGAAATTAAGCTGTTTTTTTATATAGTTTAAGGATGTATTGATCAGAAATCAATATGTTCAATGCCTAAATTATTGCAAAACACCATTTTGCCTAACAAAAAGATAGCAAAAGTTGGAAATCCAATCCAGGAACATGTTTTGATCCATTCTACCATGGATGGTGGGTAAATCTGTTTTCCTCCTCTTTTGATCATTTGAATAAATATGGAAATACTGATAGAATATAAATCCTGCATCATAGAAGAAGCACAAATTTCAACCCAAAATAAAAAGTGAAAATGAGATTTAAAAAGATCTCAGTATTAAACCCTAACTTTTAGAACAGCAATTCCCAATTGAACATGTTCGATCTAAGTTCGACCAAACCAATGTGAGGATGAAATCATTGACTGCTCCATGTTTTTATAAAACTACAGAATGGACAAAAGTTTTAGCACTAGTTTCCATTATCATGTTCTGCGGTTTCAAAAGTCAAACAACTCCTGCTAAAGTTTCCTCCATTCTATGAAATTTACACTTAATCAACTCAAAGCATTTTGTGATTAGTTTTTAGTCAACCTGATGTGGTATTCACCCTTATTCAGTGCCACATTATGTGGCACGGAATAGTGATTGATAGTTTCACAAATTTTCATGAGGCTATGGTAGTGAAAGCATGAAAATGGAGGAGAAGGTTAGGGTAGAACTGCTTTCACTGAAGAATGATACATCCATATTATGGTGTAAAACTTTCCTAAACAAGAAAGGTTAAAGTCAGATACAGGAAAAGAACGAAATGAAGCAAAGGTTTCAGCTCTAAGAACAAGTAGGAAGAAGAACTTAAGATTTCTCTTAAATACTTGAGGGACAGATGTGATCCTAATACCACATTAAGGCTTGTCGCTTACATTATCATCTACGTTCATGTAGACTTCACAACGGATGTTCTAGTATTTCGCTCTTTACTACTCTCTTGGACAGAAACAAGAAAGAGATATCAAGGTCTTTTACCTAAACCAGCTACAATTCAGCTATTAGGCCTAAATTATCTAAGATTAAACTTCCCAACGCTAATTCGGAACACTGATCAAGAAAATCATTTCAAGAAAATCATTACAGATTATAACTATTCAACTGAGATTGGTCCAATGTCTCACTGAACCATTCACAGCAGGCATTGTGGCATGTACTGATCGAGTCAAAAAAAAATCCATTTATTTGGCACATTCTATAGCTAATATGTCCAAATTTTGAGTCATTCTGCGAAGGGAAAAAGGAAAAAACGTATATGCCACTTAGTAGAAAAAAAGCAGCAGGTAAAATATAATCCAAATATCTATATAATTCCCAAGATCAAGATCTTGTTCGGTTCTTGCGTTAATTTTGTTCTTGGAGACGGCTTATATAGAGCAACAAAAGACGAGGAAAAGGTGAAACGACTTACAGAGAGGATTGGATGGCGTCGGAGTGCAGCGGAAGCGGGAGGCCTGGCTTCCGCCTCCGGGATCGACCGCGGGACCGAAAAGGGAAGAGATTGGAGAGCTTGGCTAGGAGGCTCGAATCAGGGGAGGGGAGGTAGCTGAGGAAAGCTCGCCAGATTCGATTGGGATAGGAATGTACTAGGGTTTCCGAGTCAGTGAGAACGTCTCTAGGGTTTCCAGGGGGCGAAGACGCCATGGCTTTTTTGTCGAAACCTTGGGGCTCCTGAAAGGTTCGACTTGGAGGGGACGCCGGGAACGGGTATAAGTAGGTTCTGGTTCAGCGTCCTGAAATTAGATTAGTGCCGCATGATGAAAATATCACTTTTTTTTTTTTTTTTTTTTGGTGAAAGAGAGATAATAAGAGTGCGAGGTGAACCTCACCGACATAGCAACCTCACAGTGGGCTCCCTCCCTGCTGAAGTATATTCGACTCAGCTCGCAAATTTCTATGTGCCCTTCCCATCTGTGGTTACCCACGTGTGAGTACGTCACCCCAATACCACTCCGATTGCCAGCGGATTATTAGCATTCCCACCAGCAGCGTTCAGACGTGGGGCATCCGATCCTCGAATTTAATCGACGCCTGCACATTTCGAACCTGAACAACTCTAGTGGAAGAAAGGCTCCATTTTCACTGAACTATCACCTCGGTGGTATGTCACATTTGAGTCACCGTTATCTTTCTTTGAGATGATAATAGATATCACATTTCGATACAACTTATTCCTATATTTCACAACTCATTTGGGTTTAGGAATTCTGACTCCTATAAATATAGGCTTCCAATAAGAAAGGGATAAAACCATTTCCAAAGAAAGGGTTTGGATATTATTTTCCCTAACCTTAGGTATATACTCACAAACAGTAAAAATATATTATTAAATTACTTATTCATTAAAAATATTTTACAATAATTTAATATATGATAAATAATATAATATTACATATATATATATTACATCGATATTATGTTATTATTATATTGTTGATATTAATATTCTATAAAGTGTATTATATTAAGAATATGCAGTATTTAATTTTTATAATTATCACCATTATATATTGTGTCTTATATGTTATATATTATTCAATTACATTCCTAATTTTTTAATATTCTATAATTATTCCATTATTAAGTAAATTTATTACTTAATACAGCATTTTTAATATTATTTATTATATTGCTTCTATTTGCATTCTTTTAAAATTTATATGAAGTGACATTAAATAATATTATTAGTTATATAATATTATAATAGAATATTAAAATATTATTATAACATTAATGGCAATGTTATGTCCGGTTGTTGGTTGTTGTGCATTGCTTGCTTATGATACAAGCAGCATCACGTTGGTTATTGATTTTCGGTGCAAGTGTGTCGTAACATGTCGCTAATAGATACAAGGTCTTAGGTCACATTTGGCAGAGCTTTTGGAGGGGCAGAAAGCTCTAAAAGTATTTTTAGATGAAATAGAAGTATTTGGTAAAAAAATTGAAAAGCTATTTTAACTTTGCTATTCTTCGGAAAAAGAGATATCATAGTTTAGAATCGGAGGAGCAAGGCAACCGAGTTCGTTATGGCATCGATAACTCACAGTGGGGGAGCACGCTATGAAAGTTATGTGCTCAGTGTTGGGTGACTAAGGATTGCTTATTGTTGGCACGAGTGGATTGGTGCCCATAAAGGGTGAAGATCCATCAGCTTGGGGCAGAGGAGTTATGGGTGAAGAGTGTTCATGAATGCTATAAAGCACTTGGGATGCATACAGAGTTGCAAGGCAAGCATCTCGAGGTACTAGAATCTCTGAGGAAGCAAAGGTAATAGGATGCATGGGTCCATGGTGCAAGAGAAAGATGCACCATCTGAATCTTGAGGCAGGGCCGGCTCAACCCTTAGGCAACTAAGGCGGTCGCCTAAGGCCCCGGCCTAAAGAAAGCCCACCGTAGGAAATGCCTCAAAGATAAATTGGAAGGAAAAAAGGCCCCCAGTAAATTTTCCTTAAGCCGACCCACTACAGGGAAGACCTCAAAGACAAAACGGCCTTAGGACCCCAAATATATTGGGCCGCTCCTGTCTTGAGGTGCAGGTTGAGGTGAAGATCTGGATGAAAAGCTTTCGGGTTACATCTTAAACTATAAGTGGTGCCTCTAAGGGGTTATATAAGGTTCTTAATATTTTATTAAGAGAGAGAACGAGATGAGATATCATGGGTGCAAGAACCAGTGGTTGTTACTCACGCACTTGTTATGTGATCAAAAGAATATGAGGGATTCCAATTGGCTGGAATTTGATGGAAGAGAAACAGCAGTGGATTCTTTTCTCTGGTTCTTCAAATGCATTTGTGCTGATCAGACATTTTCTTAGGTGTGCAAGTTATACCAAGTTCTAGGGACAAGGCCCCCTTCTTGCACTGTCAAACAATGTAGGTTAAGAAGACGTTGATATATCTTGCCATCCTATTAGGAGTAGAATAGTTCTCTAAGGATGACTGTAAAAGCCTCATTAGTGTCTTATCTCTAGAGTCAGTAATTAAATGGTCGTGGCTTCCTTCAGAGAATAAATTAGCATTAAATTAAAGCTCTACAAGCACGTCGCAGCATTTTTTTTTTAAGGCTAACTCTACTTGGTTGTGTTTGAAAGGGTCAGGATGGAAAAAAAAAATCATTCGCAGAATTTTTTTATTAATTTTTTTAAAAAAATAATTTTTGAGAATATAATATCTAAAAAAATAATTTTGGTATATTTGATTGATCGTAAAAAAGTGGCATATTTTAAAATAACTTATATTTGGTTAAGCATATATTTTTCAAAAAAATTATATGAAATACATATTATACAAAAAAGTTTATATTCATATATTTTGATGGCTTGAGAGAATTTTTGAAAAAAAAAAAGAACTCAATTTTCAACCGATGAAAAGATATCTTTTTCATGTCTCTATAAGTTTTTTTTATAAAAAATAAAAATTTTATTCTCATAAAAATATATATATTTTTTATTTTTTGAAAATTTATTATTTATTTTTATTTTCTATGAACCAAATGAATCCTTGGCCTTCCCTAACAAGATGGAAAGGGATTAGCTGTGTCATGCAATGATAAGAGTATAAGACTATCAATCATTATAAAATACTTCTATTACACCGGTAGCTCGTTTATGTTTATTTTAAACATGAAAGAGTTGGGGAAGGAAAAGGGCCTTTGGAGTATCCGGTGATCAAAGGTAATGACGTCGGAGTTTTTCGTTCGAGAGCACCCGCGTCGTGCTTCCGTCACGAATACCTTCGCACGCTTCTCTTTTTTTTATTTTTTTTGCCAAAGCTTCGCACGCTTCGCTTCCGGTGGGAATCCACCCAAACCTCATGGCGAACACCTGAGCTCTTCAAATGTGGACACATACCCAAATTAAATGCTGTTCGCTGATTGTTATGCACCGGACCTTGGACCTTACCTACCCCATTCCACCCACCCGATCCGGGCCCCACTCCATCGACAAGCAGAGAAAAAGTCAAGAAAAAGTTGAGATGGAAAAAAATGATGACTGAGATCGTTCCTCTCTTTTTAATATANNNATATATATCATAAATGGAAATATAAATAACAACTAGTATTTGAATGTTCTTTTATTACAATAATTATCATATAATGAGAATAGTCATTGTTATTTAACTTAGATATTATCTACATAAATAACACAAATGATTCAAATTTAAAATTTTATTTCAATTGTTAAAAGTAATTATTATGTTTTCTTAATAGTGAATTAAGAAAATATATTTATAAGATAATATCATTTTTTTGTCAATGTTTTGGTAGTTTTTAAATGACATATTTAATTATTTTATAATAAGTATTTTCTTACTTCGGGATATTTCTACATAGTATCTCTAAATGGGTATCCTTGAGCAAATATGGATATTTTTTGGAGGGATACTAAAAAAGCGTTTGGATCCTGAGTTAAACTAGGATTTAAATGGGGATGTCTTAGTCTTTACACATGTCCATGCGATGCTCTCCTCCTCCTTCTCCTCCTCCTTTCTATTTTTTTTTCGTACAACGGTGGCTCATACTCAACATGTGTGAGTGTAGCCCACAAAGTCAAAAAGAATAAGAGAATACAAAAGAGATGGAATCGAGACATGACTGTCCCAAATAAAACCTCCAGAATGCTGAGTCGCAAATGATGTTACCCAGTCTGCCGCATTGTTCGCCTCTTGATAGGCATGAGTGGCCTGATGGAAGATGCACCCACCCAAAAGTCCGCGGATGTCGTGAATCAACCGCATCCCACTGACCCCATAGTTCAGCTCCTGGATCCACTCAATCACCGTGGCTGAGTCTCCCTCGAGGATGATGCGGTCCGCACTCAACACATGCCTCGCATAGGAGACTTCCTCCTACACGGCTCTGGCCTCGACACCGACCACAGTCTCATCAAAGATCCGTCGGCCTCCAGCCACCATCAATCTAGCCTTCTGATATCTGATGACAAGTTCGACGTCGCCGCTGCCACCTCTCTCAATGACACCGCTATCGAAGTTCACCTTGAGAAAGTCATGCGATGCTCTCATTTGAAACAAGCACAAGCATAGCATGTATAGGGTTTGTTTTTTTTTCTTTATTTAGTAGAAGATTCTTATGCTCTCCCAAAATAATTTATACTTGAAACCACTCTATGCCGGGTCTCCCCACAGAAATGATGTTGGTGATGAGGAGGCCCACCGTATCCACAAAACCATTTGCCGCAAGTGGACTTGCTCCATACTTAAGTAGGTGGATGCGGTTGGAGTCTACTAATCAAGTGGTTCAAGATCAAATGCGATTCCCCCAAAGTCCAAACTGGAAAACCCTGCCTCATGGACCTACTATAGTATTATACACCTCAACAACTCCGTAAAGTAGTCCAGAAGTGGACGCCATCTTCTCATACTACGATTTAGGTAAAATTTGTACCATCTTCTACAAGCCCTTACCAAGCTTGTGTTTGACTCCCCACACCACCATTTTGAAAAAAATATCAATCCTTTCATCGGCTTATATCAAAATAAAAAAGTTGCACCCATCCACCTACCATCACTCTCTTATATATATCCATCCGTGTCCCCCCCCACTTCCTTCAATCAAGGTTCTCTTCCTCTCCTCCACCATCTCTCTCTCTCTCTCTCTCTCTCTCTCTCTCTCTCTCTCTCTCAAATGGATCCATCTCTCCTCCCGATAGCGTTGGCGGCCCTGGCCGCCCTCGTCTCCCTCCTGCTTTACCAGCGGTTCAGATTCCGGCTCCCACCCGGTCCACGGCCATGGCCGGTGGTCGGCAACCTGTACGACATCAAACCGGTCCGGTTCAGGTGCTTCGCCGAGTGGGCCCAGACCTACGGACCGATCATGTCGGTCTGGTTCGGCACGACCCTGAACGTGGTGGTGTCGAGCTCGGAGCTGGCCCGGGAGGTGCTCAAGGAGCACGACCCGCAGCTGGCGGACCGCCCCAGGAGCCGGTCGGCGGCCCGGTTCAGCCGGGATGGGAAGGACCTCATCTGGGCCGACTACGGTCCCCACTATGTGAAGGTCCGCAAGGTGTGCAACCTCGAGCTCTTCTCTCCCCGCCGGCTCGAGGCTCTCCGGCCGGTCCGGGAGGACGAAGTCACCGCCATGGTCGAGTCCATCTTCCGGGACTGCACCCGGACAGGTAAAATTATTTATTATAACATTATGTTCTTCTTTATTCTTCAATATCTATTCTATTTCTTCAATTCGGGTCCCATGGCTGCGGAGTTTGGTGGGTGGTGGGTGGGATGACACGTCAGTGTGGGTCCCAGATTTTTTAAGATTTTTTTAGGATGTATGGTGCGGAAGGGCTTCGGCTTTTGACCCGTTAAGGCCCGCAGGATCCGAGGAACGTAGAGTGGAATCTAAGAAAAGGCTGCACAAATATGATTTTATGTGTTTATATTATTTTATTAGTTGGGTGGCAAAAATACATGGAAGAAGAGACAGCGGCTGTTGGTTGTCCTTCACTTTTGTCAGCCTCCCTTTTATATTAGAAGAAAGAGTTTCTGAAAAGAATAGAGATCTGGAAATCATAGAGAAAGTCAAAGGTATTATGAAGATGGGTGACAGGTGGAATTAAAGTGGGGGCATACCACAAATTCAAAGCTTCCATTCTATATATATTTTAGTTATGAACTATAAATAATTTCAACCGATTTAAGTAAAATTTGCTGTTGATGCTTTTGAAAAGAAATTGATCAGAATACACTCATATACACATGCATACATGCATGCATGCACACATATATATTTACATAGCTCAAGACCGTGTTATTGATGATAAGGAAGTATATTAAGTTTTTTGCTCAATGGGAAAGCATATAAGTTAGTGGTCATTGTAAATTATCTCACGCAAGGACATTCATTGTGTACAATTGAAATCTTCTGTCACTGAGGCTGGGGAGAGGCTATATGACCATTTCTTCCTCGGGATTGATTTAGGCTGCAAGATATTGTGAATGCAATAGGTATTCCATTGGCAGATATGGGGTGCTGTTAAAATCCAATGACTTCTACTTATTGTGCAGTTTCCAAATTTTTTCTTCACACACAAGACTAGCTAGTGTAGCAGTGCCTTATTATCCGTTGTGATTAAGTGCATAGAAAGAACTTTGATTTCGTGGGAGAGCACTTGTTTAATTTGGATTTTTTTTTTTTTGTTGAGGGGGAATGGAGGAAGTGAGACACTTCCTCCAAATTTATTAAAAAGAATTAGTGAGTGTAGATTACAGTAGATGCTGTTTGTTTGTTTGCTTGCTTTGATGTATTATTCAACTGCTTTAAAGTTTAAAATTTTGGGTACTTCAGATAAGGTTAGGAAGAGCTTGGTGGTGAGGGATCATCTTGCACCCGTGGCATTCAACAACATAACGAGGCTTGCATTTGGGAAGCGATTTGTGAGCTCAGAAGGTCTGACGGATGAGCAAGGGAAAGAGTTCAAGGCGATTGTGGCGAATGGCTTAAAATTTGGTGCATCACTCTCCCTTGCAGAATTTGTATGGTGGCTAAGATGGATGTTCCCCATTGATGAAGACGCCTACTCCAAGCACAATGCTCGAAGGGATCGTCTTACCAAAATCATCATGGAAGAACACACAAGAGCTCGCAGCAAGAGCGGCGCAAAGCAGCACTTTGTCGATGCTCTGCTCACCTTGAAGGATCAATATGACCTCAGTGAGGACACCATTATTGGACTTCTTTGGGTGTGTTACTCTCTCCTACTCTATTTCTCTTCACATTTAATCTTTTGTTTTTTTTTTTCTTTCCTTCTTTCCTCCTTCTGGTGGTAATATGAAGCTCGTAGGCCGTTTGTTTCTTACTCGGAAGGATACAGAAGGTGCCAAGTTTATATCACCTTGACATCTAGTATGAGTAAAACCAACAAGCCATTTAAGTCATCCCATAGTCCCACATCGAAATAGATGAGGCATGGATTTCTCAGAATTTGTTTCCCTTATGGTGGTTTCAGGAATCTTATGCAGACCGAGTAAGCCAAAACCCAGCCTTGTCCAACCTGTAGTTTCGTGGAGTTGGGTTGGATTTAAGTTGTAATTTTCAATCTGATGTACTTCAGGTTTGCTCAATCCTAAAACCAAGACCCACCTGAACTTCTTTAACAGCATCCCAACTCAACCTAATTCCAGGGCTCCCTGTCCAATATACAATCTAACCATAGATTTTACTGCAGGCTTAATGATTAAAATCATATTAACAGAAAGTCTCTACCAATCAGGGCCTAGAATGGTCCAAGTTGGAAATTTTGGAGCCAGGAAATATAGCAGTGCTCTAATTGAAGTGTAAAAATCCACATGAAGGCTTTTGCTCAATCCTTTTCTCCGTGCTGATCCTTATTTAGAGTTTACGAACAGGAGGCTTTGATTCTCTAATCTCTGATAGCTTGGATGCTGCAGGATATGATAACAGCCGGAATGGACACAACTGTTATAACAGTGGAATGGGCCATGGCTGAGCTGGTTAGGAACCCAAGAGTGCAGGAGAAAGTTCAGGAGGAACTGGACCGGGTAATCGGAGACGAACGCACCATGAGTGAAGCTGACTTCCAGAACCTCCCCTACCTGCAATGCGTGGTGAAGGAGTCCCTCCGGCTGCACCCCCCAACTCCTCTCATGCTCCCCCACAAGGCCACAGCCAACGTCAAGATCGGCGGGTACGACATCCCCAAGGGATCCAACGTGCATGTCAATGTCTGGGCCATTGCTCGCGATCCACAGATCTGGAAGAACCCACTGGAATACCGGCCGGAGAGGTTCGCCGAGGAGAATGTCGACATCAAGGGTAATGACTTCAGGGTGCTGCCATTTGGTGCTGGCCGGCGGGTATGCCCAGGGGCTCAGCTAGGCATCAACTTGGTTGCTTCCATGCTGGGGCACCTCTTGCACCACTTCAAGTGGACACTGCCCGACGGGGTCAAGCCGGAGGACGTCGACATGTCGGAGAACCCCGGGATGGTCACCTTCATGCATACTCCATTGCAGGCCGTCGCCACGCCGAGGCTGCCAACCCATTTGTACAAGCGTGTCCCTGTCGACATGTAATCGTGCACTTGCTGTTCTTTACCAGTTAGTGTATGGCATTTTATTATGATGCTCGTCTTGTTTCACATGGTGCAAGTATATTCTGAAATTTGATTTTACAATGGAGAGGAGCAACTGCCAAGAGGAAGTAGTAGGGAGGTGAGATTTTGTCTTTCGTATCTGAAAGTTTCTATATATCCTGTCTGCTTGTTAATTGATCAGTATTCAGTTTAAATGTTAGAGAATGCACTCTGAAGTGATGGTTACTCTTGAATAGTGTAAATTAATTTGTCTGGTCATTATGATGGGGAAGCAATGAAACATATAAATGTTTCTGACATATTGTTAACATAGATTGCAAGATATATATTGCTATTTTTTTGAAGTAATTAAGCAGATATCAAACAATTAAGTATCGCTTACATTTGTTCGGTTCGTACTTTGGAGATATACTGGAGGAGCATGCTTCAAGTTTTTAATCTGAGCAGATATTTGTTGAGCAAGTAGATTTTCTGGGTCTAGAGTGGGAATGGAATTCCAACTGACTCCAGAAACTAACTCCAGAGGTAGCATTATATCAGTCAATTGCAATGGTTAGGTTTGCAATATCCTCATGCCAGTTTATCTCTAAAAAAGAAAAAGAAAAAGAAAAAATTCCTCATGGTAGTTCCTGATAAATTTTGTGTGACTTAGAATATTGATTATGTCAACATGGTTCAGGTTTTGAAGTCTATGGTTTATTTGTTCCATTTCAGATTTGCATACTAAAGAGGTAGTTTCTTGGATCTTGTAAACCGAAACGCTGTAAGCTAGTTTTAATTCTAAGGGGTTAGTTAGCTGAAAATGCTTGTTCCAGTTTTCTCTCTAATGTCCAATTAAGCTTTAACTTTGAACACAGATGGAGTCACAAGCTGTTTCATAAAATGCTGTAACAAATCCTTCGATCTTTGCAATCCTTTCGTAGCTTGTCAAGTTTCTATTATTGGAAGGGATCATTCTATTATGGGCAATTTTCATCCCTTTTGGCTTCTGCTATTGCTCAAACACTATCAGGGAAACTTTGATTTTGATATTTTAAATGAACAGGAAACCTTGATACGAAAGGTTCAGTGAGGCCTTCAGTTGGTCTCGATGTGGGTTGAACAATCCCCTTGTCATCTCAGTCAATGCAGTTAAACATTGATTAATGGAAAAGAGTTTTTGAACAACCAAGATTGAATTGCAGCTTGATTCATCTCAGATTGATGCTTACCATCTCTCAGTCAATGTAACTAAACATTGATTCGAGGCTAAGAGTTTTTGGATAATCAAACACTGAGGGAGAGTGTCGCACTTTCCAAGTTCTGGAGAAGTGAACTTGTTTTGGAAAGATGAATGTTTTTTTTTTTTTGGTAGGACGGGTAACTCATACCTGACGAGTACGAATGCACCTAATAAAATTAGAAAACAGAATATCTCGGAGTGCCTGAGGTAGCCCCCTATCCCCAGCGCCTACAAGGTGCTACCTGCATGGCTGGCCACATAGGTGGCTACCCAATTCGCAGTCCCATTGGCTTCACGAAATACGTGCTTGGCCTGAGAAAGATGAATGTTTATTAGGTTGAATTTGATTGGATATGCAGCACAACTCCTATGGTACACTTAGTTCGGTTTTTTACTTTACTCAAAATGTTAGTTAGGTAACTTGTTGGAACATTTGGAAAGAATGCAAGGCATGCATATTTCTTAAGAAGATTTCTCGTGGAATAAGTGTTTACTAGTTGTTTGATATTATCCAAGGATTGGTTGACATTGTGCATTTCTAGGGCGAAGCATGTTTTTTTTTTTAATTCTACCTCTATTAACGGGTCTCTTCTTCTTTCTCCTCCCCTACTTCTTTTATTTCTCATTAGAATTTGATAGGATTTTCTCCTCTTTCTTTTGAGATAAAAATGAATAAAAAAAAGGAATACTCAAGCGACCTTATAAGCTCCGCGTACCTCAATTAAGGGGTGTCTTCTTCTTTCTCCTCCTCTGCTTCTTTTATTTCTCATTAAAATTTGACTGAATTTTCCTCTCTTTCTTTTGAGATAAAAATAAACAAAAAAAAGAAATACTCAAAGCGACCTTGTAACCTCGGCATACCTCTATTAAGGGGTCTCTTCTTCTTTCTCCTCCTCCACTTCTTTTATTTCTCATTAAAATTTGACAAAATTTTTCTCTCTTTATTTTGAGATAAAAATAAATAAAAAAAAGAATACTCAAGCGTAAATATGTATGATGTGCTGTTGAGGCAACTTATATTTGGTTGTTTCTCTTTCTTTTTCAATTACACTTTCTATTTAAGAAGGGATTTATAACCCCATTCAATTTATCAAGATAATTAGATAAAAAAAGTTAAGATAGTGCAGGTAGGATTTGAACCCAAGTCACTAGTACCTAACATCGACATACTTTACCAACCTAGCTAATTGGCTAAAAGAACCATGATGTCCATTTTAAATTTTAAATTATATAACTTTGCAGTTATCTAACACCAAGTTTATATGTGATTTAGGTAGGCCATTATGTAAAGAATCTAAAATTAAACTAGAATGGCTAATTTAATATCTATTTAAGAATTTATTTGCTGTTCCTTCTATGACTTATTCCATAAAAAGTTGGCAAACGACGATGCCCTCTCCATATACAAAAGGGAATTAATGGATAATTGATAGGCTAATTAGTGATTCACTATTAATTCTTGATTTCAAATGTCTTGATATAGTAATTGGATGATGGTTTTGTGGTTATATTATAAAAACATAGAGCATGAAGTGAAATATAGTTAAAGGACAAGTGAGAGATATGCTATTTTTTCATTTCATATTTTGTTGACTCTTTAGTAGTGGCTATGATCATTAATCTATATTTTAAAGAATAATTAGTTTGATGTCTATCGATTGTAATAGACTAATATTATGGTTTATCTTGGAAAGTGTGGCATATGTAATGCATGTGATAGGTATTATAAATTATTATGCTACTCCCGGCCAAGATTATTATTTATGTAATACAATAAACACACATCCAACTTTGACAAGCTCGCTTCTCTTGAATCATTTTACAATTGAAGTAGGATCTATTAATTTAAGACACGAGCGGTGTTATTAGTTTTGAGATAGCCGACGATGCAACATGAAACTTTACAAATAGCATCATAGATTTTTGGTTTAATATTGGTATAAATTAACAATGGAAATTCAAACAATAATTGTATAATGGAAATAATGGTTGTTTAATCATTGTATAAAGAGAACAACAACTATCTATCTAGCATTCAGACCGTTCACAATATCAAAACATAATATATCATTAAATTTAAATCTCTAAATTGGTTACAAATAATAATCTTTCATTTAATGAAAAAAAAATTGAGCAATTGGCGCTGCCCATATCTCTTATAACATTCTATCATGATAACAAACAATAATTGTCATAATAATTAATATTTTATTCTAAATATTCTTGGTCTAAGAAGATGTGGTTTGAGAAAATGCTATTATAATAGGATTATTGTGTTATTCAAAACTTTGGCTTGGTAAAAAAAAAACAAAATATATTTATCATTGTGAACAACAGGGACCAAAAGAATATATTTTATGGGATATATAGGGTTGGATGACCCATTTCTTTAACTTAGATCCAACTTGGCAATTTGGCTCATGCACAATGAGCCTAAGTTAGGCAAGAAACTTTCGGACCCAATTCCTACCGGATTTGATAAGATTTGTTAGGCAATAGGTAGTAAAGAGCCCAAAAACCGTGGACAAATATAAGATAGGTGGCTGCGGAAACATCATGATAGAGCAAACGAGGGTTCTGGAACTTGTTATTTTTTTAAATATAATATATTCGATTTAGCCAAAAATAAAAAATAAAAAATAAAAAATAAAAAAATTAATAATAATAAAAAAAGGAAAAAAACCGTCGGGGCGGGGGCTCTTTCGCTCCTTTTTCCTTCGCCTGGCTCCAGCGGTTAAAGAATTGAGACGAGACGACGTCATTGGTCGACCGACCGACGAAGAAAGCAAAGAAGCCAAACCCCAGAACTCTCTCTTTTTTTCTCTCTTTTCCTCAAACACATTGTGGATTCGCGATAATAACCCCCCTTTTGTCTCTTTGTCAAATTTCTTCCGCTCCGCCCGTGGTAAAGAAAACCTCGATAGGTTCCAAAAGTTCGTTTTATTTTATTTTTTTATCGGTATCATCGCCTCCACTCCAGTGGGCTTTTGGAGGATTCAAGGAGGAATTGGCTCGTTTTTTAGCGTGATTTGGGGCTATGAGGAAGAAGCTCGAAACTCGTTTTCCCGCGGTAAGCTCTTGATGTTTCTTTTGATAAAGTTTGCTCCTTTTGGTCGATTTGGTTTCTGAATATCGTGATTTAGGGCTTCTTTATGAGGTTCTGCTATCCGGTTGTTGTCTTGTTTGGTGTTGTGGTTCTGTGAGGAGGGGATTAGGGTTTACTTCTTTGATTCGTTATTGTGGAGAACACTGGTTTCGAGGTCATGGTTTTGAACCGAGGTCGCCCCAGGAGAGCGTTTTTGATGATTGAATTATTGTTAATTTGTATTTTTATTCTACGCTTGCCTTAGGGTGCGAGAATCTGTTTGTAGGGGGTCGGTTTTGTAGTGAAGTATGCAAAATTTGCTTATGATGTTAAGCAAGCAATGCTCTTCTAATGTTAAATTTCTCTGAATTGCTGCTTCTGAAGCTAGGGTTTTTAACTATTTATATTATTTCTGTTATAAAGAATCATTCTTAAGGTGCCATGTTTTTAGTGGGTTCTGATTTTTATATTGATGCCAACTTGTTGGAAACCAAGAACGAGTGAGGGGTTGGACGGTGGAACAAAAGGAGTTAACCATGATGGATTTGATACTTAAGGAGAGGCACCTTGAAACCACTGGATTAGAAAGCTTCTTTGGTCGAAATAATTAAGTGAATAGAGTTTGTATGGACTTATTGAGTTAAATGATTAAGATTTGGTTGTTCTGATGGTACAGGATTAGTAATGATCCAGTAGTGGAACCATAGCCACCAGTATTTATAGATCAAGCATGAGAACAGCTTTCTCAATATGCTTCCTCCATTTTCCTAAGCTCTTCAATTCCTTCTCTTTACTGTTTTATATAAAGGCTTGAGATTTTTTGAGTTTGTTATTACAACTTTAACCTCCATAAAATTCTGCCACTCAAAGCCCAATTTTCACTTGAGCTTTGTGTTTGAAGTTAGCCCTGATTATGTCAACCATATAGAATTCTTAGCAATTTGAGGTTTTTAAGTGTTTCAAGTTTCAACCATTGTTTTTCCATCTAGAATCAAACTGAAGTGACCCTGAGTGCATACGAGATAAAGTTTGTCAAATTCTTGGTTTTGCATCCTTCTTGCGAGTACAGCTGAAGCCAAGAAGTGACCATGTATTTGTTGCTTTCACAATGTCGATGTTACAGCTACTGCTTCTTCAACTTATTATGGTCTTAATGTTTCACACAAATGTCTAAGGGATTTTAAGATACAACTTTTGATGCATGATGTGTAGACATTAATTCACATGCAAACAAATTAGTGTAATGATGTGGTGATTGTTACCCCGCCAAAACACATGCAATAAGAAAAAAAAAAGGAATTTTATCACTACACACAGACGTTGTTTTTCTGGATAATACTTTATTTGACATGAAATTTGGTTGTGCATGAGGCTGATATTAACTTTTTGCATTATGATACATGTGTATTTATGTGTTCATGCATGTATACATATATGTTTATATTCTCAATCTTTTGCATGTTGTGTATCTACACCCATGATGACCCAAGTTACCCTGTAATTTTTCTTATCTCGTAATTAAACACTCTCAATGTCGATACTTAGAGCTGAAGTGCATAACAGTATAAGATGCATGCCTCAATTCTTCCTACATGCAGATTAATTGAAACTATGATGACTAAATTATTGGCAATTTATTAGTGGCTGTATGCAACAAAAACTTTGTGCCTGACCTTGCTGTTTATTGATCATGAAGCTTAATCATATCATCTCAAATGAGATAGCTAATACTAACTTTAAAAGCATGTGCTTGAGTCTGTCAGGTTTGCCTGCTTTGGAATTTTATCAATTTGTATTTACAAACTCTGCAAATCAGAGTATATAATCATAGGCAGACATATCAAAACATGCTATCTTTCATGCCCAGATGATCTCAGATCCCACCTGTTAACTCTACCATCCTTGCTCACTTACTATCAAATCCCACCTATTTGTTGCTTCCAGCTTCTTTTCGAAGCTATCATGCCTATTTCTCTCTCTATTTCTTGGCTTCTGTATCCATTGTGAAACTCTGATCTCTATTCCCCCTCCTCCCTTCCTTCTTCCTCCTGCCCTGAACACCCTGTCCTACTATAATAACTTCCAGTCCCTTATCAATTAGATTTCTTGAATAAACCTGCACCCCAGTCATATCCAATTTGATAATATAGAATTAAATCTTTTTTGTACATGATTAAATCTTTTCTAGCATGCAAGTTAAATTTACTGCATACTGGAAATATATTCCTCTGGGTTCCATCATGTGTCAAAATGAGATACATAATGAGCAATGAGGTCTGCATTTGAATAGAATGACAAGGTTGTTCCATTTCACACTCAAGCAATCATTCTTCAAGCATGAATTAAAATCTGTCGTGTATCTCAATTCGCCCCGCACTGGACTTATTTATGTGTCCGCTCATTTTCTGCTTTCCTAATTTTCACCTACCCTTCTCTTGCCTCTGGTTGTCAAATTTATTTTTTCTGTGCCCAAGGAGGATGGCATACTGATTGAGATTTCATGAGCATGTATAATAAAGATTTAAGGAGATTCTACATGGAGATGTACTCTAATTTTTGTTGAATGATCGTGAAAATTAGGAGAATGCCTTACTTAACATGGATGGAAATCATTCGTCGATGTGGACTCATAAGGCTGATTCCAAATAGTTGGGATGTGCCTCAATGGTTATGATTAGGCCCCATCATATATTACATGAGCCTATGCATTAAGATACACCATCCTTATCACAATTTATGATCAACTTGCCTTTTTAAAAGCATTCATGCAGCCAATATGTATCCTTGTTCATCGCCATCCTCTCTTTATGTGCATACATTTATGATAAATCACTAATGTTGATGATGATAGAGCATCTTGATATCATTGGCATATAATAGCGTGTCGATTTACAATTGAATCCAATGATAGCTTAGCTTTTTGTCAGCTCATAAGGTGAGTAAATCAGGTTCTTGTCCTTTATAATGACTTTAATTCAACACACTAATGTTCTTGGTTGGTCATCAGCTGCAACATTTTTGGGTTAAGCTTCAAGATGCTATTACTTTGTTATTATACAATGCCATTTATTGATAATTCTTTCATGTATGAATCAATCATCAATCATTCTATCATGAGCCATGTGGTCTGACATAGTGTATTTGTTGGCAGTCTCGAATAAAAAAGATCATGCAAGCAGATGAAGATGTTGGGAAGATTGCATTGGCGGTACCTGTTTTAGTATGTGAGTTCTTTCAATCATTTAACTATCCTAATTAGATATTACTAATGTTAGATTACATTCCATTCCTTTAGATCTAGTTTTTTCTAGTAGTAGTTTTTTTGCTTGTAAAAGTTTGATGAGTATTATTGATATTATTATTTTGGATTTTTTCCATATGCCACCCAATATTTTATCGATGTTACATATGAACCACTCCTATATCACTATTTACAAATTGACCACAAAAGTCCTATTTATATTCCAACAAGACCTTAGTTTAAAGTTTTGGCTATAGATCTTGATGAAAATATCACTTCTAGACACCAAGGGACTTTTGTATACTTTATGACCAAAATACCCCTCAAGCAACTTTTCTCTGCTTGCAGGTGGGACCACCACACCTCTCTCAAACCCCATCCTCAATTGACACTCCCGCTTCTCACCTCAATCCCACCCTCATCCCTCGAACCCCTATCAACCTTCCATTGCCCGCCCTCATTCCCATCCTCTCAGCTATGTCAAGCCTGCTCACCCCATCAATGTTGCCACACCTTGCCTTGTCTCCATTGCCACTTTCATTGTCTCCAAGCCCAAGCCCTCCTTTTGCTAGTGGGACCATCACCATGCCACCCATGTGCTACCTGCATGCCCCTCCAGACCTCCCATCCCCCCTTCCTCTCTCTATACATACCCCTCAATCTCTGCTTTCTCTAGGCATTCATGGAAGTAACAAAGCGGAGAGAGATCTTGACTTGGCCAACCTAGTACCTGAAGTACTACTATAGAATAAATCTTCTTCCTTCCATGATGTTTAAGATCTTGCTGGTAGTGGAGACTACTATCTGATGGAGGTGTAGATGGAGGAGGGCACCCCATCGAAGATCCCCATCAAGTCCATTGTCGAGATCAATGGTATCCCCTCATCACACCTATGAGGGACTGCCTTGAATGCTATTACTTCCATGGCTAGAACGCTTGCTTCTAGTCCCACTTTAGGTACGGCTCCACCATCATTTGCCTTAATGTGCCGTTGGTCCTTCATGGTCTCTGACCCCAAGGTTGTGGCCGTCCTTGACACCTAGAGTTTCTAGGTCTAAAAATTTAGAAAGACCTGTTGGAATCCACTGGTTGGGTTGGTCCGACCAAAAAAGTCCTGGGATATCCAAGGTTGAGAAGAGCATCTTTGAGGTGACCCATCGCCCTAACCAGCAGCTTCCGCATCTGGTGCTATCTCAACCACTTAAAGCCCACCCATGCTAACATCTAGCAACTCCTCTTCAGCCTCCTCACATCTTGCAAGTCCCATGTCATCCCCACCCTTGGCACCAACTTTGCCACTCTCTTGCAAGTTGAGCTGATCATGGGCTGAGCTTGGGCACAAAAAATGTCAAATTTTAAGTAGGTCCGACCCAAAGCCCAACGAAAAATGAATATAGTTTAGGCTCGAGGCCCTACCCATGATCAGCTCTATTTACAGATCATGGAGTCCCACATGATCACCGTGGGAAGGCCGACTTCAACAACCTCAGGGTCAAAGCAAGGCCAACTTCGGCATCAAGCCTCTGGCCTTGGCACAGGGGCCTCGCCAAGGCAACCAAGTGGCACTCCCTCCAACTCGCCCTCCTATCCCTCGGCCTCTCTAAGATCCTTGAGAAAGTATTCCCTATCCCCTTTGCCTTGCCAAGTTCAACTATTACTTCATCACCATGGTCAAGTTGGTGCTCGATGCCATCGTGATGCTCGAGCTATCTAAGAATGAGGGATGCCACAACCTCCTCTTCACCACTTTGTTCAACAATTATAGTGGCATGAAGGTGATGCTCTTGATGATCCTCCGGTGGCTGGGGATGGTTGACTCCAAGATCTATGCCTTGTTAACCGAGGAGTTTCGGCTGGCACGACCATCGAGGGAGGGAAAGTAATGCTGGTAGCGACAAAGAAGATGGAGCTGACATAGTCGGTGGTGTACGAAGTGAAGAAGGGGAGATGATGTTCGTGGTACCAACCCTTGGTGGCAAGGGACAAGAAGAGTTTTGACCATGGTTAGGGAGCTCATCGTGGACCAGTTTGCCGGGACAACATTAGTAGCTCCTCAAGTAGATGGTGTGGTCCAACGGCCCGGAGATGGAAGCCTATCATTGTGGAACAAGCGGTGTAGAAGGAGCTGGTGGTGTTGGTGGGAAAGCTGTTGCTTGTGGAGTTCTTCCTTTGTTACGATAACTTCATTGCGGAGGTTGAGACATGGCTATTTGGTGTTCATGTCAACTTCACATCATTGACCAAAGCGACCACCACCTGGTCATCTTAGTTGACAGGCTCTGTGATTTGTTAACACAAGAAAAATGTGAATAGGTAGAAGGGAAGGGGTTTTGGTGCTCATGGACCCCTAGTTAATTTAACTAAGGACTCTCTTTGGGGCAATGGAAGGCTAACAGAAATCTAACTAACACTGTCTAGGTTGTTTTGTAAATATGGATAAGGGAGGAGTGTTATATAATTTTGGCAAAATCTTAAGTGTGATATGTATAAAACCCTTTTTTCACATGCTGATATGAACATCTGAATAATAGCACCGGAAGTCGTAATTGTGCAATGTGCATACTATGCATAAACATGGCCTTATGGTATATATAGATATACTTACAGACTTGTCCTTGACCATGCAAATTGACATGCAGGCATCCATCCATGTGTGTTTTTGTTCTAATGTTATCGCTTTATATGATATGTTTGTTCTGAGTTTACCTATTTAGGTGTTTATTTATGTTCACTTTCCATGACTTATAATTTTGCAGCTAAAGCATTGGAATTGTTTCTGCAAGATCTTTGTGACAGAACATATGACATAACTCTTCAGAGAGGAATGAAGACAATGAGTGCTTTGCATTTGTAAGTACCATTTAAGTTGTTTAGTAAATTGAACTCTTTAGAATCATTGCTCTATCTCCAATGTATAATTTATGGACTTTGCAATAATGGATTTTGGAATTCTTTTGAATTTGGCATTACATATTCTGTGAGATGCTACAGAAGTACATAATTATTTTCAGCCATGAATTAAAAAATCTAGAAAGTTAAAAGGTAAAAAAGTTTAAATATTGTTAAATAACATAAGTTAGAGTAAGTATATGTTTATTTTTTCTTTTTGCCTTGACAAAGAAGTAATGGTGTAATTCATTAGCTTGACATTATTGTAGAATATGAAATCAATACTGAACTCTATTTTGGACAACATGCTGTACTTTATGGTCCTCATGTTTTTGCTGTTACATACGCTTTGAGTCCCATGTGTTACATGAGCTGTTATATGTGAAGCATGGACCTTGATACTGGATCTGGATACATCAGCATGGCAAATCTTGACAGCAACGAGGATATAATACCGTTGGAATCTTGTATAAATAAATGTCTCTTTTACAAATGTCTAAGAAAGAATGCATAAAACATTATGGGCTATCATGTATATTCTACTCAATAAAATCAACATTACAAATTCTGAAACTGAGCTTCCATTATGTCCATCATTAAAGGGTTTTGTAAGAAGTACCCTTTTTGCTCACCCACAGATGTATCTGTAAGTATCCTGGATGTACTCTGTGAATATCCAAAGCTTATTTCTTACTTTAAGAAGTGGGATCTTGATAATAAGATGCAACCCTTACACTAGCCGTATTTGGCATGTAGGTATGCAGTATCTAGTTATTCGTTATAATACACCCCTTTGTTTTTTTTAATACACCTCTCTCTCTCTCTAAAGTTTTGAGAGTAAGAGAGACAACATAGAAAAGCTAAAAGTAGAGCCTCAATAAAATTAACTTTAGATCTTGATTTATATAAACAATGAGCATCCTTTTTGATGCATTAATCATTCAAACCTTTCTTGCACTAAGAAACACACTTCAAAGTTCTTTCACATTAGCTCATAGTTGTGTGATGATTCTTCCCTGCTTCATTATATATTAATTTCTTTTGTTTTATATCACTGATATTTGTTGGTTCAATGTTTCTCTTAATGGTTTGTATCCTGCTTCATGCCTAGATATGATCTAATTAAGAAGGTACACATATAAAAACAATGTGCCCTTGTTACTCTTAAAACCATTATGCTGTATTAGATATTTAGTGTCTAATAAGATGGACCCAGGCCATAATGCTGGGCTAGCTTCAGGTGCCTACTTTTAGGGCTAGGCTGTGCTTAGGTCTAGTTGTTATAATTTTCTACAGTCTTGGGCCTTAAGCATCCAGTGGGCCTGAGCTACCATGGCTTGGTCCAAGATTGGCCTGTCAACATCCCTATTTGGACATTGTGATGACTCCAATCCTAACCTCTCTCTCTCTCTCTCAACAGAATTCAATTCTGTGTTTTTTGATTTATATATCGTGCATCTAATATGTAATACACATTCTGGACTCCTTATAATTTGTATCCATTGTTTCTGTTGGTGGAAATTCTTTGTAATGGTCAGCTGCATTGACTAACTGTAGTGATGGCCATGGCAACAATGAGCAATAAAGAGGATCATGGCCTGCTTCTTTTACCATTTTTTCTATGTTTGTGCAATTCATTAAATCTCCATGAAGCATAACATGAAAATGCCATCTGAAAAATGTCCCATTGCATATCTTAATTAAATTTCGTCAAGATGTAATAGATGATTTAGTAGGAGACCTATTATCAGAGATTGCTAGCGAGTTCTATGTAATCAAAGTGATAGGACAAGATGAAGTTTTCTGATGTTAGTATATGTATATGTAATCAAGACAAGTAAAAAAGATTAGCCTAGTGCACAAGGCTACACATTTCTAAAATCAAACAAGGAGTGTTACATGTACCTTTTTATTAAAAAAAAGTTTTTTATGTAGGACCTTCTGGAGGTAGGCATCCTGATGCAGCTCTGAATCTGTTTCTTGTTTCTGTGTTGTTAAAAATGCTTTTGTATGTTCAACAACATGCCATGTTATCAATCTGTAATTAAACTTGACCGTACCAAAGGAGAGGTCATTGCATTATTGGGACAATTGGCAGACCTTTTGACATAAAAAAAAGAATAATATGATACTTAAAGAAAAGTAAAGATTCTTTTGAAAAATATGAAAAATCTCTTCCATGTATGATAATGCAAATGCTCAACATCATGTAATGTTTGGCCATGGGTTTGGGCATGAGGCTGTTTATCTCGCTCCCTTCTATTGGAAATACCTTTTATGAATTTATCCATTTATATTCACTTTCTAATTGATGACAAGGGATGTGCACAATCTCTCTTTGTTACCAAATCTATTCTAAAGATACATGATTGATGGATCACAATCATCCATCGCTTCATCGTCTTGAATAAATCACTCTTACATGCATAGTTTTGTTTGGATAAGAAGGAAAAAAGGAGAAATTGATAATATTTTTCTTTTTCTTCTTTTTTAGTTGGGGGGGGCTGCATGAACGGACCTGAGGGAGTTTGAGGAAATGAGCGCTGAGAGTTTCTTGTTTCTTTAATATTTAATTAAATGACCAAAATGACCTTTATGAACTTTAAATAAAAAAGAGAAACGGTAAAGGGCATACTGTTATTTGGGTGCCAGTTTATTATCCCATCAACTTGTATTGCTCCAGGTTAGTTGGTTCAGTGAAACCAGCTGGTTTAATCAATTTAAAGTGGGGTTTAAGCCTAAGGCCTAATTAGGCAGCAGGTTTGGCCTAGGAGCGGTTCACCGGTCAGACCACTTGGTCCAATTTATATTTGATGTCAGTTCTATGTGCAAGGTGCTCATGCATTTTGTGGAATTGAATTTTAGAGCCTTTGACCTTGGCCGTTGATGTTGATTTGCACTTGATCAAGGAACCGCATTATCTTCAGACCGGCCAAGCACATTAGTCAGGCTTACGTTTTCCAGGCCAACCCTAGGCTTTTTCTTGTGTTAGGCTGGACCAGATTAATCCTTTGTTTCTCAGCCTGCTCTGGGGCCCAGAGTGGCTGAATTCATTTTAGGCTGCTCATGTCCTGGTTTTACCTTATAATAATTCTTGATATAATAGATGTACTCTTCACGAACTAATTGAATTTAATTTATGCCTAATTTATTAACAGAAACAGAAGAAACACAGCCATTTTCTCTTGGGTCCCCTACTTTATGTACACTTTCCGCTTCAGAATTTTCAGAAGGGCCACTGACCCACTATTAAATATCATTATCTGAAAATGTTTCCTGCATGTCTTTTTTTTTCTTTTCTTTTCTTTTGGCAGTTTGATTACAAGATCTTTTCCTACTTGATGACATACTGGTTATACTATGCCTGGATATTTACTTTCTTTTTTTTGTGGCACTGAATGCTTTTTAGCCTTAAATCTTATCTACACATGGTTTACTTGTTTTAGGAAGCAGTGCGTGCATAGTTTTAACGTGTTTGACTTCCTGAAGGATATAGTGAGCAAGGTTCCAGACATGGGAACTTCTGATGCTGGTGGCGATGACAGATCTGCCAAGAGAAGGTTCGTAGTGTTAATATCATGATATTAGGTATTACTTACAGTTGGACAACTATAATATTCTATCATTACTACCATGTTGATATTGAAACTGTATTGCATTGCCATCCAGGAAAGCTGCCGATGATGACAATGATAATGAGGAGTTGAAGCGAAGTAGAGCTGTAAGTGTCACTTATTCTGTAATGTTGAATTTGCACTCTAGAATAGTTATCTATGCTTCTCGCATATCTTCCCAATATTATTTGTCAACTTTGTGCAAGCTTTTCATATGGATTAATGCTTTGATTTTGTAATATCATATTTACTTACTAAACCATCATTACCATTTGGTAAACTTCATTTATGATTTTGCACTTACTAAGGGGCCATTGATGTTGCTTTTGTTTTTGAAAAAACCAAGCAGAAAAATGAACTAGAATGGACAATATTTTTGAACCATTTAATTTTTTGCAGATTGTTTGTAAAATCTTTAGATATTTTGGCAGCAAAATTTTATGGCTTTCAAAATTTGAAAATAAAAGCAAGGATTCACAGAAGTTCTGTGCAAATATGCTATATTGAACATCAATCTTCATGTGGTATTTTACTAATTTGTACAGAAACGAAAATTCAAAGGCAACAATGATACCAAACAGGGCCCAAGATACTAAGATTTCATTTGCCTGCTCATCCTGCATGCTGGTCTTGTCTGCATCTCATTTCCTTTTGAGTGCTATCTCAGCTAATAAAAGCTTTCCTCATGGCAGCATGAGGGGGCGGTGGGTCACAGTGGCGGCGGCAGAGGACGGGGGCGGGGACGTGGGAGAGGACGTGGTGCCCGAGGTGCTCGTGGTGCTGATAAGGATGGTGCTCATTATGACAAATATGAAGATGACCCTGGCTCGCCTCCTCAACACAGCGACAGACCACCTCATGTGAAATCGGAAATGATGGATGATGGCGTAAGCGCAAGAGAATCAAAGGAAACCACAGTTAGCTGTAGTAACACAGGTCCTGCCATCCGGAACTTTGACTTGAATTTGGATTTGGATGAGAATGGAGACACACCTACAGCTGCAGTCACAGCCACGGGTACCACCAAAGCAACAGCCGCAGCCGCATCCTCTGAGACAGATCAGGGAATGAAGCATGGTGAGTACCCAGGCTGGTCGCTGGCTGATGTGGACACAATGGCCATCGATCCTATTCAGTTTGCACTATCAGACCGAAGATTAGATGAAGAGGAAGAGGATTATGATAATGAAGACATTTGATCGGCTTATACATCTTACCGTCCCAACTGATTTATAGGTAGATCTGATCTGACTCTAATATAGATGATGGCAGCTGCCCTCCCACCTCTTGAGACAAACTCAAGAGCTCAGGGAATGGGCTGAATGATGTTATAAACTACAAATACACATTGGGGTGGAAGTGTTAGAACTGTGTTAGTTTTAGTAACTAATTGTCACAGGAACAGTTCATTTGATTTGGATGTTCCGATCGTCATGCTTGATTCCAGCGATGGGAAAACCTTATCAACAAGAGCAGACTGCTATTAAAGCAGGTAAAACAAGTCATTTGGGGTTGGAGTGCAGATCTTGTGTGACCGATTTTATTTAGAGTTAATTTAGGTTGGGCCTCTTTCCATCTTGATGATTGAAGGTGCAACTAGATTGTGGTTAGGTTTCTTTACATTTTATGGTCTGATGAACTCTTTATTTATTTATTTTTGTGGTGGAGAATATACCTTTTTAATATATTCTAAAAGGGGGTGGACTTTGCTCTGCTGCTGCCGGAGCCCAGCAGGTCCTTCACTTCTCCACTCATAACTGGGCCTTGAAATAAAAAGCATGCGTGCTACAGCTTCCGTCGTCTAAAATGAAGGCTACGGATGTACTCCATTTGTCTGAAAGCTGTGCACTTCATGGGTAATTAAGGGAAGGCATTTGACAGCAGCCCTTACAAAGCAAGAAACAAATCTCATTTCATTTCTATCAAAGCAAGAAATTTTATGGTATGTAGGTTTCTTAATTTCATTTCTGTTGGTTTCAGGGTAATTTGATAGCGCAACTTACTCGATTCTCATTTTCCCTCTTGTTCACATCTCATTGAGATGATATATTAAGGGAGGAGAAGGCCGAAACATCAAGGATGCAGGGCAAGTGAATATGGTATAGTCCGAGGGAGGTGAAAGCTATCGGCCTAGGAAGAAAAAGGTGGTGATTGTCGAGCCATGGTACATACCCATAAGTAGTTATATTTATTTTGCCACTATCTAAAACAGAAGAGTAGGATAATTACACTTATCTTACTACTATATATACCAGTATCAAAATATAAAAAAAATGGTACAACTGTTCATATAGGGGTAGAGGAGGAGGGTTGACTACCATGTATGATGGTATTGGCTCACATAGGTTAATTGGCGACAACTATCATTATCCTTCTCATTCTAGGCATGCCCATACAAAACCTATCCATAAGACTTATCATCCTTCTCCCAACCAATCCGGCGAGGTAACAAGTTTGTGGCATGAAACTTGTTAGTAAATTAGTTCTTTGGCACACCTGGTGGGACAATCACATAGCTACTATTAATGTCGTTGCAAGAAGAGATTAATGAAGCAGTTGCGAGTAAAGTGACCACCATGCTGGTGTCGCTTATGGAGTGATATATTGCATCTTCAATTTTGATGGCGGACCAGGCCAAAAATTTGCTTCTTTTACCGAGAGTCAATACAATACAATGCAACATGATTCGATGCATGCTATCTTAAACTTTTGATCTTTCTCCAATGAAAAGTAAATCAGCCTATCGTTTTTCAGGTTTCTTAATTTTATCAAACCAATGGCCCTTAGGCTCCTTAATCTCTTTATTGTTTTGTTTGTTTCTTTGTTTTCCTTTCCTGAGGGTCTCCTTGGAATCCTGTGTCTTCATGAACACATCATCTAATAAATGAAAATGGTGATGACTCAGCTCTCCTGAGAGGTTATACGTGTTTGACCCACAAAAGTGGCACTCCACAATTATTCTCAGATAAAAGTCGACAAAAAGAAAGAAAAAGGTCTGCATCAATTATTTTTAGCTGCAAGGAAGTCAAAAAGTTCACCATGCCAATCAGAAGGAGTCATCTTATTGAATTGGTATGCCATGACCATTCATCCACTTACAAGAGCAAAGGCAAAATAGCAGTCAGCTTTCCATTCTCTCGGTTAACCACATGAATGGCAAATCCTGTAATGCTTAGCTTGCAAAT
>JAOXJJ010000139.1:2511074-2532119 GCA_025769935.1 Phoenix roebelenii | reverse complement strand
TCCTCTTCTTACTTTAAGCAGCAGTTCAAACTTGGCAGAATTTTCAGCCTTCTGAAAGAGGAGAAAACCAGAAAGGACATTGGATAAGTCTGAAGCACTTGAACAAGACACCCATTTATTTTACTCAGAAAAAAAGCACTTGAAAAATATGTTTGCAGTCATTATAACTTTGGAATACATAGGAAAAGGAAACCAATGATGGAAGAATATTAGGACATAAAGGCTACAAGTGCCAACCTTGGCCCTCGCAGAAAGGACCTCAAGCAGTTTATATGGGATCAGTGAGTTAGACATTTGTTGGATGGATTGTACAGCATGAATTGCTGCATCTTGTATGATAGGATCACTCGTTGGCACCATCATCCATCCAGTTTCATGCCCATCTGGCACATGACCAATCTCATCATATCATTTTTAGCTCCACAGTAAAACAAACAAGTTGCGAATTAAGTTGGCACATACGGTTCTAACAGTAACAGTAACATACATGACAGTTTGGTTCATCCTAGATGCACACAATGACAGTGACAAAAGCTTCATAAGTTGTTGTCAGTATCTCAGAGTTTCTGATTTGGGATCCTAATGGATTTCATCATTCAAATTTGCTTATAGAATTGCAAATGAAATCAGCATTACCTTTTGGAGTTTGATTCTCCGAAGAGCAGTCATCCAACGGACTAAACTCCTGAAGCTCCTTAAACTTCATCCAGGGTTTGACCCAGACTTTAGCCTCATATAGCTTCTTCTTCCCTCCTTCAATTGCCTCAATAGTTATATAGTAAATAATTCCAGCTACAACTTGCTCTTTCACCTTCACTACTCGAACAAACTCAAGAAGAGTATTCTGCACCAAAAACACCAAGGGAATTAAATTAAAACAATTAGCATTTATCTGGGTAGCTGCAGTCTACAAGGCGGAGCAAGCGCAAAGAAGAAGACTAGGACTAGGATTGTTATAGGGTGCGTTTGGTTTTGGAATAACCCAATAGTTCTTCCACAAGTTATTCATGGTTTTTTTTTTTTATGAAGGCAAAGGAGGCAGAATTAATAAGGCTAAAATCGGATCGGATACTAATATATTCATACCCATATTTGTTTTATGTAAGAAATATAAATAAGAATACAAATTTATATTTATTTTAAATGGATATTGATATAAATCGGACACTGTAAGTATGAATAAAAATATGGATATAAGTTAGATACTTAAATTTTATGACAATACTTGAATTTTATGACAATAGAATCAAAAATATTACTCAGTGAATATTAAATCAAATAGAAACATATTAATTTATTTAAATATTTTTTATAAAAATTAATGAGTTCTAATATAAAATTAAATAGAGTTACAAATAGAATTAGATATTCGGATATGGATTGAATGATTGTCTATCCATATCTATATCCATTTTTCTTTTGACGAATATAAATATAGATACATAAATTAGTCGGATGCTCAAATTTTTATTCGGATTCGAATAGATTTAGCTAGAAGAAACATGGACCTTATGGCAAAAATAACTTATTCCAGCTGCCTTCCCTTAAATCATTATTCCCGGCATAAGCAGGTTCCACCAAAATAACCATCCCTTGTTTTATTTTGCAAAAGTTTTTTGACCAGCATAAGGTTTATTCCAAGTCTCCCTCCTCCTTCTGAATTGTATCTCGGCAGAAACAAGACAAGTTATATAAAAGGAAATTCGACCTCATGCATTAAATTATAGATCTAACATGGAAAAACTGGCAAACAATGGGAATCCATCGACACATGAATTAATTAATAAACGAACTAATCAAGAAAGCACATATATATATATATATATATCCAGTGGAACAAAGAAAGGGAGGATATGCAGAATAAAGAGATCGAGACTATTCCAGTCCTCACCGCCTTCTTGTTGTGGTCTTCGACAACGAAGCGAGCGAGCTCTTCGATCTCAACGCTGTTCTCGATCTCCTTCGCATCATGCACTCCTCCCAAGGTGGCCATGGCGATCGCAACTTATTCACCCGCAGGATAACCAGCAGCAACACTACCGCAGCAAAGAGATGATGAAGACCGAATGCTTCGTCGACAACCCCGTGATCTCATGGCCCCATCTTTTATAACGCGTCCATTCTCTGCCCCCATCCACGGTCTTCGATAATGATAAAAAGTGGACCCCACTGCAAGCCATAAAATCTAAGGCTCGCCCTCCCCTTGGAACCAAGTTTCCGACAGCCATATGCGCCCCCGTCCATTTCGGGTCGATTGAAAACCGGAAGTTAACTTCGATGGCCGCATGTCAGCAGATGAAGTATATAAGGAAGTGGATTTTATGATCAGAGATCATCATGACAGGTTGATTATGGTGGAGGTCGACGCACCCTGGCCCGGCTTGACCATCATTGACACGGAGCTTCGGACAGCCTGGGAGGGTATCTTTTATGCGAGGAGGATACTTGGTGCAGATACGGCACATCTCGAGGGAGACTTTTCTACGGTGATTGATTGAATATGGAGAGTGGATCGATATGGGGACGACCATCCGCTTATTCGTGAGACTCGCAGATTGGTCACGAGGATAAATTCCTTTCAGGCAACACATGTGTATCAAAAAGCGAGCAGAGTTGCAGATTGAGTTGCTTCCTTTGTTGCTCGGCACTCCGGAGAGTTTACCTGAACTAGTGCCACTAATATTCCTTCTTCCTTGTATTATTATTATTATTATTATTATTATTGTTGCGGGGGGAGGGGACCTTGAATTTAGTCCAACATCGATTAGTAGCGCAAAGGTTCTGTGCCTTAAATGGGGGTGGAAATCCTTTCCTCTTGAGGGCCCTTTTATGGGACAAAACCGTGAGAGAACCAGTCTCCCCCGTCTGTGCTAGACGTGCGGGCCGGAGCGCTCAAAGCAGACAATACCTTAGGAGGAACGCAGTCCTCCTTCTTTGCTAGCTTAATGTGGGCTATGCTGTTGCGCGAGGCTCCGGCCGAAGCGTCCGTCCCCGCAACAATTATTATTATTATTGAACTTAGCAGGTTGTACCCATGTAAGAGTGATATAAAATGCCGGTATTACCAAAAAAATAAAAATAAAAATTTTACTCATCGGCTCGCTTTGAACCGGATCGATTGCTGGTTTATAGTGGTCAGGGGAATTTTCAGGGGAGGAGTATGAGCGAGACCGAATACCGTGGGCTAACCCAAGGGGTTTTGGGGTGATAGATGGATAAGCGAGGATTAGTCTTGAAGTCTAGAAGAACATGGGCTTCAGCCCGTGCCGTGAAGAAACATCGCGGCCGACTCAAGAGGAAGAAAGAGTAGCCGGGTCAACGTGGGTTAAGATCCCAGAGGCATTGGTTTTCTTGGATGGTACGTGATATGCTTTGAGTTACGTGCAACGAATATAGATGCTGTATATTATGTCTTAAGATGCGTACTTTGTGTTTAGAAGAAACGTTTTCTCTTTGCCTTTTTGAGGACGGTATTCAACGTCGACTTGCATGTACTTGCATGTAGGAGTCTTTTTTTCCTTTAATGAATCTGGTCCAAAATGTTTTAATATTCTTGGAAACGGATCTTGTAGTCTTCCCAATGGATCTTAGGACCAAGTTTTTGCATGTGGATGATTAAAATGAGAGAGAGATGGATGATGAAGAAAGGTGACGAAAAGAGAAAGTTGACTTATTGTATTAGAGCATCTTTAGTGTTATAACGTAGTATATATACTTTCATTTTTATTTTTTTATTTTTTTTAAAAAAACCTATGTAATCCTTTCCTCTTCATTTAAAGTATGAATTCAAATTTAATCTTTAGCATTATAACTTATTGCATATGCTTCCATTTTTTTTTTAAAAAAAGCTATGCAATCATTTCCTCTATGACACAATACAATGCAAAATTAAAATAAAAAAGTTATGCAGCTGTTTCATCTTTTAAAAAAATGATTAGGTTAATATAATATGATGTCGTAGATGCATATAGCATGAAGTTTAAGAGGAAAAAAAACTTGTCTGGCTGGCTCGCTTTTATTTTTTCACAAAAGAATTCAAGAGTGTTAAAATGATATAACATAATAAATAATACAGTATAATGTAAAAGTAAAATAATTAAAAATGCGTTTGCCGGGAGTCGAACCCGGGTCTATTGCTTGGAAGGCAATTATCCTAACCGTTGGACTACAAACGCTTTTGATGGAAACGTTCTTCCGTCATTTAATTCACATTGTCCCTAACCACACATAACATCACACCATGAACTTGGAATTGGATAGAATTCAGAATGGATATGGAATGTATGGGCATTTGAGCTAGATTTTAGAGTACCATCTCCAACTTTTACATGCTTGTGACTCCCTTCATCATTGCATAGATACTAAAACTACCTTCCACCTATTACCTATGGCTATAAGAGAGGAAGTAATACGTATGGTCTGTTAGTTGGCTCTTAGCCACATCTCTTCTTATCATCATCGAAAATATTGATGGTAGTCATGCTTACATTGTTTTCCTTTTCATTCTTTTTCCTTTCACAAATGCTTACACAAAGCAAAAAAAAAAAATTTAGCAATCCATGATTTATTAAGTATCAATTCCTAGCGTGATGAGCAATGAAAACTATGCATATGTCAAGGTGGTAATTTTTGTGTGAACTCATAAACTGGTTTTCTCCCCATGCACGTAGAAAATATTCCATGCCAAACTGCTCTGTAGAATTTGTAGTTTCTACTGGAGAGAGAGTCGTGGAATGATGTACCACCAACAACCAGAATAGCATCTTCTTTTTTCTTGTTATGGATAAATGAAAGATCACTAATTTTCCTCTCTGTAAATTGCCCCATGGCAAAAGAAACTAATTTTGCAGTGTGGATAGATACCTCTTTTCACAAATAATTTTGGCTTCAAACCACTTTAATTTTTTCATCCTTCAACTTAACTCTGTAAGTTCTTTAAAAGTTGGTCTAACGAAGGTTGACTCAAGCTAGGAAGGTTCACGTGTAGACAATGCAAAGGGTTCAGGTTGTATCTTTCGCACAAAAGAATGATCGATCTTTATGTCGGATCACACTCCGCATATCTTTTAAAGCACTTCGAATCTTTTCATTCATCCATCTGCATAGATCTTTTAGCGACCATTACACGATCCAGCACTAGATTCATGTGAAGTAGGATGAATCCTTCTTTTCGTGCGAAAGATACAAACCTATCCCCAGTGCAAAAAAAATGGAGTGGGAAAGCGAGGGAGACAATTACATGTCAAAAAAAAAAGAAATATACAACTATTATATCCATCCTGTAATAGGACTACAACAACACCCTTCGTACTCAAGGATCAAAGGGATTATCTTAATCTCGATATACTTCGAACCGCACATGAGAAGCGGTATTAAGTTTGATATATATTGTTCATCCTTTTCTCATCAACTTAGACTTTTGGGATAAATTGGTTATCCAATAACATCTTAATTCAAAGTTTGCTTGCACAATGCATATGGTACTCGAACAGATGCCACAATAAATTTCAGGGGTATTGGCATATTCCAAGTCTACCAAACGCACCACTTATCTTTTTAGTTCAAGTTCGACAAGGACCCTTCAATGCAAGATGGACCCAGGCGCCTTACATGACTACACCTACAATTTCAGCGCCCCACCACTAAACTCCAACCCTTTCCTCCCTCCACATTCTCAAAAGTCTTCATAAGCCTAACGATCTTGGAACTAAAACAAGCCAACCAAACCATTAATGGATGCATAGCCGTGGAGAATAAGGGATAGAGTGTGGAAAAAATAGCGTGGACGCATACCCGTGCTATTTTAAGTGACCATATCACTACTATTTTTTTATAATAAAAAAAAAAGTAAATTATATTTTTTTAAAAGATTTGTGTTTATTATATTTATATTTGATAGTCCGTAAAACCTAAAGTTACATCCAATTAAATTAATGATGTTAGTAAAACTATTTATGTTATATGAAAAATCGAAAATATTCTTGGATGGTAAAGAGAGAAGAAGGAGAGAGGAGGGAGGAGGAGGAGGAGGAGGAGGAAGAAGACTAGGCTTCACACCTAGCGCTTCTCTGGGTTTTGCACGCCAGAGCTTGAAGAAAGAGAATCAATTTTTATTCATCATAGCATAATCCTAAACGATCTACGAACCCATATATATAGGATCACAAAATAATAATGAAATTCTTACAAAGAAAACAATTCTATAAAGCCCTAAAATGACAATATGTAAATAAACCTATAACATAAAATCAATCTAAAATAAAATCAGGCTAACTGAACTGGTTAGATCCGCTGAATTGGCTGGACCCTGTAACGACCGTAGACTCGAGTGATAGCTGACCTGGCACTGATGTCTACACGAGTTTATTTATGTTCTTGCATGGCTGCTATATCATTTAATATTATTTTAGTTATTTTTAATTTTTTTCCATTGCCATATTGGATCCAATTTAAAATTAATGATTTGAGTAATATTTTATTAAATTATGGATAAAACGTTGGATAAAAATAAATGTAAGTGTAGAGTTTTCAAATAATTAGATGTAAATATAGTTTATTCTTAATTTTAAAATAATTTTGTAATTTATTTAAATAAAAAAAAAACAAGATCTGATAGAGATCCCAAGTCCAATTATCCTATCTGTATTCTTTTTCGTTATTTATTGGGATTCATGACTCAGCTTCCGTGACAGATAATGGTCTTTGTCATAACTTACACATTTAATATTAAAATATCTTGCCCTTATGAGAACTGGCCCCCTGCATGGGGCACCACTGGCAAAGGCAAAGAGCGTGGCATCAACTTTAGTCGATAAAATAGTGGGATTGTTAATTTTTTATAGCCTACTAGAAATTTGGCTATATATTATATTGATATTAATTTGCCTTCTTCTTGTATGCTTTAGAAGATTGTATTGAAATAATCCTTTATTTTTCTGTTGAGCCAACTGAGTAAATGTAAATTAATTTTTGATTTAGGATATGATGTAGCATTCATGATTGTCTTAAATATTTATTTATTTTCATAATGATGTTCTAGAACCTTGGTTTTTAATCTTAATCTAGTTTCTTGTCAGCTTCTATGGGGGAGAGAGTAATATCCAATGGCTTTAAAGCCCAATATTATTTTCTAACATGGTACCATGAAAGTAAGGCACATGTTCTTTTATTTAAAGATTTCTAAATAGCAATTTGCTTGCCGACAAGTTGGATTAGCGATAAGTTCCATGAGAGTTAATCTTTAGTAAAAAAAAAAAAACATCTTTAGGTAGGCATGTAAAAAATAAACCTCTGAATTTGGTTTTAGGTTCGAGCCTTGATATTTTTTTTCTTTTAGGTTGTGAGGTCTAGTAGGTACCACTGAATTTTTATCTATATATAACTAAGGCATATATTTTGATGCCTTAATGGAAATCAAGCATTCATCATTGGTATGTCTCTCTTGTTATAAAATTTGCTTTAGAATATATAATTATATATTAATTTTATTTTATAGCAGCATAAACTTTAACCATGCATGACTAAATCTTGAGTTTCTTACCATACTCTTGGAGAAGGCCAAAATTATGCTCTTTCTCTTAGTGAGGTGGAGATCTTTATGTGAGACTCATAGGTTTGGCCACTCGAAGAGAAAAGTTTGCACAAAAGTATTAGAGATGAAATGCACATTATAATTATGACTTTTTTCCAAATCCAATAAAAGAACCATAGAATTTTACAAATTGGGCGATTATCGCCTTTTCTGGAGCTTTGTCCATTGCTATTTCCAAGCACAAGACCAGGTGGTGCATCTCTTTCCACTTATCTCAATATACTAAATTGTGTTCTCAGCATGCTTTCCTCCTGATTGATTTTTTTCTAGTAAAATTATTCTAGGGTAATTCAATATGTACAATCTACAACAATGGAAGGAAAAATGATAAGAAGTAGAACTATATCCGAGAAAAATAGAAATAAACTTTCCAAAGACAATTTTCAGATAAACAAACAAATGGAAAAACTAATATTTCCAAGAGAAAACAAGTTTTCCAAGCAGATGGACTTCTAATACAGCATCATGATCTAACATAGATAAATGTGAGAAGAGTATAAGAACAAAATTTGCTAGCATAACTAGCTGCAATGGAAGAAGGGGGGGGGGGGCAAAACTGTGAGGGTATCCTCCCGTCAGTGTTGGATGTGTGGGCCGGAAATATCTCCCTTTGTAGCACTGGGCGCGCGAGCCGGAGCGCCCAAAGCGGACAATACCTCGTGAGGGACGCAGTTTTTTTCTCTGCTCAGTTCGGTTGGGACTATGTTGTTGCGCATGCCCAAAAAACCCCGCAACAGATGGCGCCCCAGGAAGGGGCGCCCTTTGCCGCCTTCCCGCTGGAAGGGCTATGTTGTGGGGGGCTGCCGAATTTAGTCCCACATCGACTAGTAGCAAAAAGGTTCTGTGCCTTAATTGGGGGGGCGAAGCTCTTTTCTCCCGAGGCACCTTTTAAAGGGCAAAACCGTGAAGGCATCCCCTCATCAGCGCTGGACGTGCGGGCCGAAAATATCTCCCTTTGTAGCACTGGGCGCGCGAGCTGGAGCGCCCAAAGCGGACAATACCTCGTGAGGAACGCAGTTTTTTTCTCTGCTCAGTTCGGTTGGGACTATGTTGTTGCGCAGGCCCAAAAAACCCCGCAACAGATGGCGCCCCAGGAAGGGGCGCCCTTTGCCGCCTTCCCGCTGGAAGGGCTATGTTGTGGGGGGCTGCCGAATTTAGTCCCACATCGACTAGTAGCAAAAAGGTTCTGTGCCTTAATTGGGGGGGCGAAGCTCTTTTCTCCCGAGGCACCTTTTAAAGGGCAAAACCGTGAAGGCATCCCCTCATCAGCGCTGGACGTGCGGGCCGAAAATATCTCCCCCTGTAGTGTTGGACACGCGGGCCTAGAGTTGATCACGGGCCTTCTGGCCCGCCCAGCCTGGCCCGAAATTTTTCGGGCTTGGGCATTAAAAAAAGGCCCATGGGTCGGGCCTAGGCAGGAAAAGCGGCCCGACCAAAAAATCGGGCCGGGCCTGATCGGGCCATTTTGGCCCATTTCCAGATTCCAAACAAAAACAATCGGGCCTGTCGGGAAGGGCCTGTCGGTCGGGCCGGGCTAGATGGGCCTAGAACCAGATTTATAAAGTTGGGTCGGGCCTGGGCAAGACCATCGGGCCGGGCCGGGCCTGGGCAAGACCATCGGGCCTAATTTCTGCTGTAGAGCACGGTTCGAGCCCGGCCCGGCCCGGATTTTGATCAGCTCTACGCGGGCCGGAGCACCCAAAGCAGACAATACCTCGTGAGGAACGCAGTCTCTTTCTCTACTCGGCTCGGTTAGGACTATGCTGTTGCGCGAGCCCAAAAAACCCGGCAACAGAAAATATATGTAGATATATTATTGCAAAATAATCTTAACATTTCACTATTTGATAAGTTTATATCAAGTAGTTGTACATAGTACACTCCTTCCTATTGAGCTAATATATGCATCTCATTTGCTTGATGACTAGTGAGAAACATCTTGGTTGAGTTTATAGTTTGGCAAATTATTAAAACTTGTATAATATTTTTTTTTATAAAAAAAACTTATGAAGAACATGTCATTTGTGTTTTAACATCAGGGAGGAGGTAGATTTGGTTAGCTCTATCTGCTTTGATTGTTGTATCATCTTACCCAACTCCAAGACTTATTGTTTCACATGACTTCTAATAAAGTCTGCTAAAATCAAAATGGAGTCGTGGGCTCCTCCTTCCTACATTTTAAAGTTTCCCAGGTGTAAAAGTCAAAGGTAATGGTAAAAACTTGAGACATTTTTGAGGTGTAGACGGCTGATGGTCAGAGCTGGGCCATGGGGTTTTCAGTTCTTTGTGGAAGAAATCTTAAAATAGGACAAAGTTTGATTTAATTACAAAAAATTCAAATTTGAAATCTATCTATCTTTACCCTTTCATTTGGAAATAAATGGTGGATAACATATATTTGGCAAGGAGTATTGTAGCATTTTTCTGAACATACCTCCGAATTTATTATATATGTTATAAGTAAAGAAAGATGTTAGTTTCCAGCTTAGGGTTCGTTTTGTTAGAGTACGTCAAATTATGAAGTAATTTGACAATTTTTGGAACCATTTATTTCAAAAAAAATAATTATGATTTTTTTTTATTATATTTGGTTGGTGGAAAATTACTCCATGAACTGAGAATTGAAAAAAAGACTACTATATTTAATTGAAGGTATTTTTATATAAAAATATTGTCAAAATTCAAACAATGCTCTGATTCAAATAATAATAATTCTTTTTTAATTCATTTGTAGACCATTTATGGCCCACTAACATAAACACCGTCAATATTAGCTATTTCAAATATTGAAATACATTTACATAAGGTAATAAATATTTTTATATTAATTATATATATTAGAAAATACATTTCTTATTATATATAATTTTTAGTATATTTTGGTATATACATAAATATATAATAATTACAAATAAATCCTACGTTATATTTATTGATAATTAATGAATATTTATTAATTCTTCATTTATAATTAATTTTTATAAATAAAACACTAAAATAAAAATAAAAATTACTAATCAATTTATTAATTCTTAATTAAATAATATAATTGATATTGGTGGGCTATTTTTTGGGTAAAAAATGACAGTTTCACAATAACTCCACGTACACTTGTTGGTGGTATTTATTTTACTTCTTTCTAAGATATATAATTTATTATTTATTTTAATATCTCTTTTATTTATTTTTATACCAAATATGGTAACGAGGTATGAAATTTATTTCGGTTATTTTCAACCAAACCAAATGAGTCTTTAAAGCAAGGTTGAGTTTACCCCGCCGTAAAAGTAAAACCTCGTCGCCACCTACCCTTAGCTATTTATCACACAAGAGATCATTAAATAGACGTGCTAGATTAAAAACAATTAAAATCTTACCATATCATTATCGCAAAAATATCTGCGCCTATACCTTCTCTTTGGCGGGATACAGGAAGAAACAGTAAGCACCGCGTTGAAAGGCGCCACGTGTCCCATTGAATGTTGGCCCCACCAGATATGGTACGTGTCCATGCGACGTGGGTCCCACGTAAGATCGGGGGCAAAATGGGGTGCCCGGAAAGCCGGAGGATGCCTTCGCCATTAGGCGCGAGAATTACGGACTCGGCAATCCTGGATTATGTCTGATGGCAGCCGGAGCGTTACTTTTTGCGAACGCATCAGTGACCGTACATCACGTTTTGAGAAGCGCAGAACGCATGTCAGGTGTCGGTGCATGAATGCGATATACGATGGACATCGCACCGAACGACCAAATAAATAGCCCGTTTAAGTGCGGTACCTACTTTTGTTTAAGACCCCATCCCCGCAAAGGCGCCACGCGGAAGCGAGCTCGCTGCGGAGAAGTACCGAATGTGCCATAAGTGCTGTCTTGGAGCGAATCCCCAAGTCTCCCACTTCACCAAACCTCCCGTCGGTGGAGTCGGCGTCCCCATACTGCTAGATCTAGCGATCCATTCCTCTTTTCATATCACTCTCCTCCTCTCCCGATCCAATCAGGGTTAGGGTTAGGGTTAGGATCTTGACCGCCTTTCTTCAATCCACAGCGACCCAAGGAGCCGATCGATCCAGCGATTGAGAGAGCTTGTTCGGCGGCGGCCGGAGGAGGAGGAGGAGGAGGAGGAGGAGAGATGGGACGCGACGGCGGTGGGGGAGCGATGAGCGAGGGGCTGGTGAGGAAGGTCCTCCTCTCCTACGCCTACGTCGGGATCTGGATCTTCCTCAGCTTCACGGTGATCGTCTTCAACAAGTACATCCTCGACCCCAAGATGTACAACTGGCCCTTCCCCATTTCCCTGACCATGGTCCACATGTCCTTCTGCTCCGCCCTCGGTTTCCTCCTCGTCCGCGGCCTCCGCGTCGTCGAGCCCCCTACCTCCCCTCCCATGACCCGCGACCTCTACGTCGCCTCCGTCGTCCCTATCGGCGCCCTCTACGCGTTCTCCCTCTGGTTCGCCAACTCCGCCTACATCTACCTCTCCGTCTCCTTCATCCAGATGCTCAAAGCCCTCATGCCCGTCGCCGTCTATTCCATCGGAGTCCTCGTCAAGAAGGACGCATTTAAGACCGAAACCCTGCTCAACATGCTCTCCATCTCCTTCGGCGTCGCCATCGCCGCCTACGGCGAGGCCCGCTTCAACGCCTGGGGCGTCATGCTCCAGCTCGCCGCCGTCGCATTCGAGGCCACCCGCCTCGTCCTCATCCAGATCCTCCTCACCTCGAAAGGCATCTCCTTGAACCCCATCACCTCCCTCTACTACGTCTCCCCCTGCTGCCTCGCCTTCCTCCTCCTCCCCTGGTGCCTCGTCGAGTTGCCCGTCCTCCGAGCCACCTCCTCCTTCCGCCCCGATCTCCTCATCTTCGGCACCAACTCCTTCTGTGCCTTCGCGCTCAACCTCGCTGTCTTCCTCCTCGTCGGCAAGACCTCCGCCCTCACCATGAATGTCGCCGGCGTTGTCAAGGACTGGCTCCTCATCGCCTTCTCCTGGTCGGTCATTCGGGATACAGTCACCACCGTCAACCTTATTGGCTACGCCATTGCCTTCCTCGGCGTCGCCTACTACAACCACGTCAAGCTCCAGGCGCTCAAGGCGAAGGAGTCTCAGAAGAAGAACGCGCAGGCTGACGAAGAGAACGCCCAGCTCCTTGAGGAGAGGAACGGCGACCGGAAGAATGACCCCCAGGCCTGATCTCACTGCTCTCTCGTCCTCGGGTGGTCTCAGTCTCGATCGATCTGATCTGATCTCATTTCTTCCGTTGCCTGATTATCGCTCTATCTACGTTACAGAGAGAAAGGAGATTTATTTCTTAAGAAAATTTAGAAAAGAACCTTTTTTTTTGCGCTCACCTTTCTCTTATTTGTCTTATTTCTATGCGGGATGAATCGTGTTGGGGCCTTAAATCTATCTGATCTGTTGGCGTTGGATTCTGATATGTGTATGTCTAGATCTATCATGTCGATCTCATGGATTCAATGCGGAGCTGGAATTTAGGGTTTAGACGCTGTTCTTGCTGTTGGCGGGGAGTTCATGGATTATCATTGAGATCTGTTCGTTGGTTGCATTGTTATCATCTGCCTTTTCTCTTTTTATTTTTTTGCTAATTTATTTGTCGGACCAATGTAGGAGCTTTCATCTTCCTCTTCGAGGAAATTTGCTGTGGTGTTTAAATTACTGGTACTGCTATAAACATTTTGATGAGATTCTTATTTAGTCATGTTTGTTTCTAGTCCCATTCTTTTATGCGCTTAATGTTGTTCATATTGGAATTTAAGTGTTTCTTTCTAATCCTATTCTTTTTTGTAAAGGTTGTTGGTCATATTGGAATTTAAGTGGCAGATGTAACTGCAGTATTATGTGAATGCTTGTGCACCATGTACTTCACATTTTCTAATGTAGTATTTTGTTACAGCTGCATTTTGTGCTATGCCCTGTTTTTATGTTTCAAAATGATTAGATTTGATTGATTATGTTACGAATGCTGCATAGTTTTACATGCATCATGCCTCCACTGGTTGCAGATGTGAAGGAATCTTTTTATTCTCTCAGAATTTCAAAAGTTAATGTTCTCAGTTAACAAAACCAGATGTATGAGGAATTTAAAAAGTGTTTTTGATCTTATGTTTCGCCTGTTGCAGCTGGTGGATCATTGACACTCGATCTGTTTAGTCTACTGGCTGCTTCTCTTTTTCTTTTTGGCTTTTTTTATTCTTTTCTTCTTTTAGGTTGTTTCTCTAACATAAAAGATCCAGTGCTCCATCTCTTGAAACATATGGCACAAGTTAGTATAGCACAAGTTAGGTTTTCTAGCAATCACATCATATTTCACAATACTTGGTTGTGGTTATTGCATCCATAGTCTAGTGAATTTTTATGATTTTATACAAAGAATCATTGTTTGTTGTCTTTCAAATCTCTGTCATGCATAATTACTTGTCCTATTCATATCTCATTTGGGTATTAAAAATACAGTGCTCATGCCATGAAGTTTTCGCATTATATATAGCTCATAAGAATTTTATTAAACATCAAAGCCTTTCCTGGTAAGTAGATATAAATTATCAGAGTTCATATGAATAGCTTATCTGAAGGTCTGTAATGCATTTGTCATATGCATCATGACTACGTTACATTATATAAAGATGAGCTGTAGTCAAGGTTGTCAAATTGCCTAGGCATGCTTAGGTGTTGATGCCCTTAAAGGCCTAGACCGAAAGCATAGGTGGCCATGCATGCATCTGGCGAAAAAGTTCCTAAAAGTAATAAAAATACAATTTTCATTTATGGACTTACATATTGTTTAAAGAACGCACATCGAAGAAGAACATCATATTGATAAACAATAAGATTGTCACCTGCTTAAGTCATCAATAATGGAATCTTTGATTTAATTACTTTAATTGTTCTCTTGTTTTGTATTAAGTTTGGAGTATTTAAAACTTCCTGGAAAAATAACATGTCCAAGCATCAAAGGAAAACTATTATAGGTGGATACTTCTCTCTTGAAGTAGATATTTTTATTATTAGAAGAGAGTGAGAAAAAAATTAAATGCTTTCAATAAATCAATGAACAAGATGGCTGTTGAGACAGAGGCGGACCTTAGGTACCTGTGTCTAGGTGTCAACCTAGGCATTTGGGTGACCACTTGCCTGAAGATTTGGAAAATGTCAGACGTCTAGGTAGTTGGGTTGTTTAAGCTCCTAAGGTTGAATATATTTTGAATATATATTCTTTTTCCTCTGTAGTCTATTTTTATTAAACATATTTTCGTAAAGAATTATTTTGAATTTCTTTTAACAATTTTTCTAGCTTTCTCCCACCATGAATGTGCTGCATACTCTAACGGTGTCGGTATTTTCATATGCTCGATTGATTTAAAAACTGTCTTTGATTTGTCCTGTTTTATACTGTAGATGTGATCTTCTCTACTGTAGAAACCATTGTCTCTTACACCCTAATAATATAGAGCTTGAGGAAGCCAAATTTGCTTATTGCAACTTCCCATGTCATCTGAGATAAACCAACATCTCAGACCATTGAAGTATGATCACATCATGGAACTGAAATAACTCAGATGATGCTTTTTCAAACTTTAAGATCATTAACAGAGCATGAAACTTGAATTATGATGTTCAATTTATGTATAATTCCCATGTCAAAACAACATGAATACATCTGATCGATGTCCTCCCCCTTGCACTTATTGTAGCCGATATTGAATATCTGAAGCAAATCTCAAATCTGTACGAGATGAAGAACCAGCAGCGAGGGAGAGATCAGTACCAGAGCTGCATGGTTGTTGCAGTGGCCTACTTTAGAAGCCGAGACTGCTGCACCTTGGTGACAATCCATTACTAGATACATTTAGCAAGTGCCAAATTTTCAAGTTATCAGAGTTAGAAATGAGGTCAAAAAGAGATCCTATCATAATCCTTTCTCAAGTTTCTTGGCAACTATCTCGAGCAGATACAGTTGCAAAATTGACAGAAAATTACATCGACAAAGTGGGTAGGGAGAATAAGTGCAGGAGAAGAACTACTTAACAGATGATGCTACTTCAGAAGGTACATCTCTGCTAAAAGAAGCTGATAATGAACTGGGTGTGGTGTACCACTGGTTCTCTTGACGAGTGAGGAAGCAAGCCTCTGCCGCAAATTGTAGAGAGATGTCAAAAGTTTCAGACATGTATTTAGATCAGTTTAGACATGGAAAAAATTAGGACCAAGATAATAGGGCATTGCAGAAGAAGTTTGTTTGGCTATGGTGCTGGAAAATTAGTAATTTCTGCAGAGTGAGTTGTGAAGGGGTGGTAGCATTGGTTCAAACCTCGATGAAAAAATATTCAAACTATAATGATGATAAGTTAAAAGGTAGACATGGAAGATTGGTCGTGTTCCTGATAAAAATACATCCTTGTAAACATCATCACCATAGATGAAAGATGGAGGCTCTGGAGAACCAACACCAACAATGGTGCTTCCACTGCATAAAATATCAGTACAACATCAATGATGATGCAGAGATGAAAAAGAAAACATAATACATAGATATGGGGATTGAGGTTGGGTAACAGTCTTGGATCTTAAAACATTTATGGATATGATCATTTAATGCCTATATTGACATCAAACTTTTGCAACAAGCACACCAACTGACAACCAAGGAGGAGGTTTTTGAGTGCTGAGCCCATAGTGCACATACTTCAGAGCTTGTGAAGTTTACTGATATTTTGAAGACTATGAAATTGCACCTACTTTCTCTGATCACAACGGCCACACTGTGATTTCTTAATCCTTTAAGATGAAATCAGAATTTCAAAAGCATAGATGGTGAAAGAGAAATAAGCTCTCCTAGGAATTGAAACTGAATATTACATGTTGATGTCAAGATATAAGCGTATTTCCAACTGTCATGAGTTATTAGGAATATAGGCTTTTAATGCTGGAGAAGAGAAACTGATCTTATATACCAGAAGAGCTAGATTCTTATCAAGTAGATCCTTAGATGTCATAATCATTATTCAGATGCTTTGGCCACCCCATCTCTCGTTAAGGATGTCACTTAGTTGGCATAATAAACATATATAACAAAAAAGTAGTAAATTCTGCTGGTAAAAATTAAAGATGTGTATATATGTATAAGCACATATACATGTGCATACTTTGCAATGAGAAGCATGAATATATTTTACTACATCAAAATAGATTGATTTCATATAATTGACATATGAACGTGGAAGCTAGTAGGGTAATCATTTTACCTTCCTGACATGAAAACAGCATCATACTCTCCATGGCTGGCTGCAAGCACTCGTTTTTTCAACTTTTTGAGAGATGGCAGCACTTCAAAAGCAGGAGGCTCTGAGGAGTATAGACCAGTACAAAAATGGATTGATAGATAGCTTATCAAATGTCATCGGAAAGTGAGAGAACATTTATATATCTCTGAGATGCGAAGAAAAACCTAGATCATTTATACAAATATCTTGAGATATTCCATTCTGGGTGAATTCCCTAAGCAAAATCAATGGGTCCACTGAACTAGTTTGGTCTAGCCGAAGTTGCTGCACAATTGAAATTGATCTCAGCAGAAGGAACTTCATGAAAACACAGATAAGAAGATAGTGATTAAGTAATTGAAATTGCTGTTTGCTACCTTGTAAACTTCAGCTGTTGAGCATGCTTCTCGTGGCTTTATATAAGAACCATAGGCAAATCTGAGGGCAATGGATTTGGAATATCTTGAACAACCTGACAGGAGATAAAATTCCAAGAAGGATTATATTCTACTTTTAAGGATAAGTTCTCATTCTCTCATAGTCAATAAAAAAAAAGTAGTGCATACATCTAAATGGTGAAGGTGGGGGAAAAATCAACAGCTCTGGATTGAGATACAGGTAACAATTTATGCATTGGTGGATGTCATAATATTGACATAAAAGTACATATATCATCACATGTCCATGAAAAGCTAAGGAGATAATTTATGAATGCAAGTATTTTGATCTATCTGTATAATAATATGCATATGGGCTTAAATTATTGCCATGGTTAGCTACAGCTACAACCCTCTAAGTATCAGCTATCATAAACTCCCAATAACCACTTTGCTGACTTTCTAAACTACTGAACATGAAGTTTTCGTAGATCAATGGGCTATGTATTTGTCGTTAACTTAAAGATTGAGATGCAGATATCTAGCATCTGAATGTTTGATAGGACATCCAATAAACAATATTCACATCTGACCTGGAGGGACAGTTTCCCATGATATCTTTTGAGGTATTTAGAATAGGTTGTTCAAAAGATTCTGACACAAACACTGTAAAATAGTAATATGCCGTATGTTTGACATGAATCTACAAGCAGAATTTTCAAGAATAACTAGGGATTATGCATATAGAGATGCGCAATTAGATGTTTTATTCCATAATAAATGGAAGATTATGTCTTGGTTTGACTAACTCTGTCTGAAATGCTTTGGCATGTTTTGAGGGAAGAAAAAGAAAGTGTTCTTGTTAACTTAATGCTTATAATACAGACATTTTAGAAGGTATAAGTATCGAAAGAAACACCAAGAATGAAAAGTTAATACAATTGAATGCTTGGAGACCGTGAAATCAGGTATACTTGAAGTTTGATGAACAAAAAATGTAGCACCCGAAGGAAGGAAATCACATACAGAAGAAGACAGCATTTCATTGCAACTAAGGAATTGCTGGCTAATATTTCTTTCAAGTATCACAATGGACAGCTTGAGATCATGCTAAATTTCAACAATAAAGGGCCAAAAAAGTATATTAGGTATTTCAGAAGTGTTTTAGAGAGGGGGAAAAACCAATTGAGATTGTCCTCTGGCATTGGCTGATTTAAGGCATTGGATATTGCTAACTAAGCAGAACAATTCCAAAAATGAAATGACTCTCTTAAATGTGCTTTGTCATAAGCCTACCTCACCCCTACCAGTACAAAATGCTGCTCCATTTAAGAAAAAGAAGGGAACATCTGAGCCAATCTCGCCAGCCCATTCTTGAAGCTCCTTTTCAGCAGCAAGGCAACCACTAAACTGATTAGCAGCCCACAAAGCAGTTGCAGCATTACTGCTTCCACCACCAAGACCAGCACCAGTTGGAGCTTTTTTATGAAGATGAATCTACACGCATAACACAAACATACACTGAAGTTAAGGTCATTAAGTCTTTACTTAATACAAATCTTTACTTATTTTTTACTGTCATTACGTCTCATTCTTTATTGAATTTGTGCTCACATGGCTATGCTTGCCATTTTTGTTTTTCATTTTGCTAATATTAACTATTTATTGCAGCCTGATGAGCATGTAATTGAAGATGAGGATGATGACGATGCTGATAATGATGAGGTTGAAGCTGAAGGTTGGTCAGGAATTTATATTTTATAATTGTTTTTATAATTTGTGGTCCTGATTGCATGTTGCTTACTGAAACAATACACAAGAAGTTATGCTATTAATGTGATTAAGTAACAATCTCCTTCTGGAATAAATGTCGTTGCCAGCAATAGGAAGTGTGTAACCATTGGTAGGTACCCTCTTTGCTGCCCACCTTATGCCTCCATTTTTTAAACCATTGGTAGGTAGTATTTAATGCAAGGTTCTAAAGGGTAGTTTTCATATGCTAGCGGGCAGGGGACCATGTAGCACCCGTGCGGTAGGCCCTTGCTAGGCGAGTTCATTTCAAAGAGAAGGAAAAATTGTAGTAGTTAAAATAAGGAGAAAAACTAGAAAGAACTAAACAATATTAAGAAATAAGGAGAATAAGCTATTGTGGAGTAGCAAGAATAGAGAATTGAGGAGCATTAAATTATAAGCTATGTTACATGGATTTGAGTTCATGCGTTGGGTATCTATCTAAGATTTGGGTCATTTTAATACCTAAGCATTTCTTCTTTTGGAGCTATGTCCAAGTGTCATACTAATATCCATGTTTAGGTGTCGCGTGCAGGTATTTTAGGCTAAATGGAAGGTCTAAGTAACGCAGATCATAAGTAGAAATAACAGCAATTAAGTTAGTACTAACAGTACTCAAGGAGTGGTAGAAGGTGTTGCACAAGGAGAAAGAGAAGCAGGATGAAGGGGAGAAATATAAACTGTAGTAAAGGGAGGAAGATGAGCTGTAGCAGTGATATGGAAAAGAAGGGGAAGAGTAGGTGAAGAGGAGGAAGAGGTGCAGTAGCAGATGGAGGAAGAAGAGGAGAGACGTTGGTGGTAGGCATAGAGGAGGATGAGGATGGAAGAGGTAGGGAAACAAAGTACTTAAATCATCTTCCATTTAATTTGAGCTTCATTACCCCTTGTTCGCCATCAGCACTTTGCTGAAGCATCCTCCCGACCACTTGTCTGTCATTTGTTAATAGAAGCCTTTTTTTTCTCTCTAGTATTCTCTTTATTGCTTTGCTTGGGGCTTATAGAGGTGCCACCTTAACAAGCGAGTATTCTCTCTAGTATTCTTTTCATTTGCTTTGCTTGGAGTACTTAAAACAGTTGTTTAAGGTGCCACCTTGTGCATGGTAATTGAGGTGCAACAGAAGTATGACTTTTGCTCTTTTGCATTTTCCAAAAAACACTGTATCCAATGAGAGAAGCAATTATAGACTAAAAGATAACTAGATATGGACCAGTTATTTGCCAAGAGAGGATAAATATGAAGAGAGGTTCCCTCTGTTCATTCTTATTCCAGGTCAAATCTGTTTTTCTAGTAACTTTGCAATTTTGCTTCCCCACTGTTTATTTTGTAAAAATTGTCACTTTAAAACAGTACAAACTTAAACTCTGGCAAGTTTTAATCCTTTGTCTCATTCATTGTCATTGTACAATGCTATTTGGCTCTGACTCTTCAACAGATTACATTGTACTACTTTTGAGTTAGTGATGAATGGTAGAATATATAAGCACTGTGAACTAGTGATTTGCAGATCGGAGGCCATTATTCAGCTATCTATTTGGACAGGATTGCTTTATGACCATTTCACAGGTTGATGTAGTTGTTATATATGCTTCTCTTCAGTCAATTTTTTCTGAAAGTGGACCGTCACCTGAAAAGGAATGTTCAGATGATAACTTAAAATCTCATCACTACCCATATACTCTGACAACAGCCGGTAATGAATGTCCATAGCAATTGGTTCTGTCTGTAATTCATTCTCTCTCCAAAATCACACAGGGCAACAAGGTGATGCTAACAGTAAGTCCAAGCAAAGCAGAAGTGAGAAGAAGAGCCGGAAGGCCATGTTGAAGCTTCGAATGAAGTCCATTCCTGGTGTCATTCCTGTCACTGTGAAAAGAAACAAGAATGTGGGTTTCATATTATTGTGCTTATCGCTTGAACTTTATTTTGGTTCTGCAAAAAGAGAAGGTGATATAAACAAAAAGCGCCGTTGCCGGGGATCGAACCCGGGTCACCCGCGTGACAGGCGGGAA
>JAOXJJ010000139.1:2468147-2510974 GCA_025769935.1 Phoenix roebelenii | reverse complement strand
CAAAAAGAGAAGGTGATATAAACAAAAAGCGCCGTTGCCGGGGATCGAACCCGGGTCACCCGCGTGACAGGCGGGAATACTCACCACTATACTACAACGACTTTGTTGTCATATTGTTAACCAAGATTTACTAAATACGTTTACAGAAGAATCATCGCCTGGATTCTACAGTCCACATCCAGTTAAAAACGACCCTTGCATCCCAAATCCGGGGGTCATCCGAATCTAACTGTAAAACTCCAATCAGATTAATTATGAAAACTATTTTGGGCCCGAAAATTTCGTTAGTTCAGGTTTCGATTCCTTAAAACTTGCTTCTACTTGGAACATGACTTGGAAGAGCTAGAAGAGACTCAAAACCATCAGCCGCGATTACGAGTTAAAAATTGCAGACTCGGATCACAATGGTCTCGATCAAACTTCTCTCAAGCTTTGCAGCTTCATTTCAACTCACAGATGAATAACCAAAGCTGCGAAGGCTTGGGAGAACAAACAAATCAGATGCCGAGTAGCTCAAGGAATTGATCTCCCCACATGATCCTTGTTCATGCACCAAGGGCAAATCCAGGTCCAGAGCGAACTCGGTGCAAACTATACCATTAAAACACCATTGTCCAGTTCTTTTTCTCCAACTAGGATAAGAAATCAGGAGCTCACAATTGACCAAATATATATATATACAAGAAATAACTTCAATTGTAAGTGACAACGAAGACCTATCATCCACCTAAGATGTGTTCCTTCCTCTATGTTTACGATAGTAAGCATGATTAACCTAAAGTTTACCAATCATCCTAGAACCACTACTGCATCCAATTATGGTCATGGTAATCCAGAATCCCGGGACGAGACAATCCTTTTTTTTTATTATTTTTTTTCTTTTTAAAACATGAAATGATAGTCCTCGGGACTCAAAACTCGCACCCAGTTAAACTAAGCCTTTTATCATTGCACCAAGCAATAGCACAGCATATCTAAAAGATAGAGGGGATCTGAGACTCCAGGAACTCAAAAGAAGTCAATTCCCAGAACTTGAGGTAAACATAGTATATTAACGGCGGCTTTTAAATTGCATCCTAAGTGACTGTGTTTGCAGCTGTCTATAATAATCTAAGGCAAGTGCAGTAAAGATCCCACAACCAAATAAAAAAAATCTACCTGCTCTTTCGGCAAGGGTTGACTCCAGGGGCAAAGACAAAAGCCTTGGTGCAAAGAAACAACTAGAGAATTAATAAATACAACCACAAACAAAAAAAAGGTCAAGACTTGTCAGTGGCAATTATTGATATCGATCCCCTGTATGTTATGCTCGTTGCTGGTTCTGCAGATTCTTACTAGAGAAGGGAACAAGAACTTAAAAGATACCAAGCATCCGAACTTATTATTTGTTGCATCAAGTGGGCTCTCCAATCACAGAGGTCTAGGATAAGAGGAAAAATGAGAACAGGAAATAAACACTTGAGCTAGCCTCATAATACAACAGGTTAAAATGCTAAGAAGTGAATTTTGTACTCATTTTCAGACTTCCACAAGGGATGGCAAAGTCCAACAAGATCATCTGGCAGAGTCTATCACTTTGTGAAAGGAACATATTGCAAAATCATTGAAAAAAGAAGGCACAATTCAGGAAAAAAAAAATATCCATGTTTAGCTGGAAAATGCAGAAGAACCGGAGCACTCCAAATATTAGATACAGAAAGTAGAGTCCCTACTTTATGATTATTGAAAAGAACATAATTCAATAACTAGTGGAACATAATTCAATAACTACTGGAAAGACACTCGGTAACCCATAAATTGGAGTCCATATGAATATGTTCCTCCTATCTTGGCATGTCACTATGTGATGGTTAAATGTCGGTCTGTCAATATACCCAGACTTGTAATGGGTCACGAGTGCCTGGATAGCACAAATAAGTGTTATTAGCAGAGGCATGAACAAACACCTGCTTGTGTTGTTTTTTTTTTCCTGGTATAACAATGGCTCACACGGGTGTGAATGCGGCCCACAAAATCAGAAAACAGTAAATCACTAAAGGGCTACCGGAGTGATGAGCAGCAAAGAAGGCAACCCAGTTAGTAGCACCATTTGCCTCCCTGTAGATATGCATGTCCAGGTAGAAGCCACTCTCCCCTAGAAGTCTGCGGATGTTGTAGAGCAGCGGCCCCTGCTTGTGTTGTTTCAAAAGCAAAGAAAAGTAGAGATGATGAATGGTACAAACAAGAATACCTTCTTCAGCAACTCGTTCAGGAACAATCATTACAAGCACAAACTGTGGCACTTGACTAAAAAACAAGATGTCTCAAGGGATACATAGGGATATTATTAGCTCTTTTTTTACCTTTTTACATGTATAAACATGATAGCTGAGCCTCTCATGATGAACACACTAGAAATCCAAAAGCAAAATAAGGTAAACAAAAGTATATTAATGTGACAAATTTTCATGGAATTTACGCAATAAGAAGCAAAGCAAATGCTGCAGAAGAAAGCATAGCCACCATTCACACTGAAGACAGCAAGGACCTTTAGACGTTTCATGACCTTACAACAAAGGCTTCATATGAAAACGTCAATTCCATGTCATTGAATATAGTGGAATCTTGCTTAAATGGAACATGAAACTGCAGAAGTGAACTATGTTCATCGATAGGAGGATCATCAAAGAACTAGCTGAAGATAGATTTCAATAATCAAAGGGCCATCCGGAGTAACTCATCTGGTTAATATCTTCATGAACAGCAGCAGAACTGCTTCCCCCTGATTCATTCTGGTGAGAATTCGAACTAGGGTTTGAGGAGCGAAAAGGCCACAGAAAGGATAGTGGATTTCGCCTCCCTTGACTTTCTCCACCATTTTCCCTACTTGTGGAATAATTGTTATTCTCACTGTCTCTGGCACCAGAATTTGGATTTTGATTGCTCGAACGGCTGCGGGTGTTACTTCCAGAGACCTGTGATGGCAACTCATGGCGACAAACTGGGCAGGAATTGTGCCGGACCAACCACGGAGTGATGCAATCTGAGTGATATAAATGCTTACATGGCATTTCCCGTGCGTCAGATCCCAACTCAAACTTGTCTTTACAAACTGGACAGTGTGAATCACCACGAAGATGCCTCTGGTTTATCTTCACAGTGGGCATCGCATCAATTGCTGACTGTGAAGCAGGTGGTGGACCATGCCGATCATTTCGAGTAAGCTGTTCAATCAGGTCATCAATACCTGAACCAAAAAAGTAATCCCCCACGTTGGCACGCCTCAACCCAAGTGCTGGGGCACCATTAAAGAGGACCTCCATACCTCCATGCTCTGACATACGAACAGGAAGCTGGCCACGGAAGATCAGCCAGGGAACTGGGCCGAATCCCATCCCATTGTCTGCGATCATACCAGGCCTACCACGAACATCATTGTCACGGTTCCTTAATGTCATCCGTTGCCTCATCACGGCTGACAAGACCTCAATAATATTAAATCGACGATCATGGTCTTCACCTGTTTCCAGTCCAGAGAAATCAAAAGGGCTGAGGGCACCACCATCTATCTCATTCAGCTCCTGTATAAAGCCTCCATCACAGTAGGGGCAGATCGCATCCTGTCCACAAGGCCGGACCGCTTGCCTGCAAGCATAACACCAATGTGTGTTTCCACTTGACATCTTCCAGACTCTCTTCGCCAGCTATCTCAGCCTGCAAAGCCCCCAAAACAAAGTTCTCCAATCAAATCACAAATTCAAGTCTGGACTCCTGCTCCTTCCACACAAAAATTTTGCAGCAACAAGGTAACTCTTTAGAGTCCCACAGACAAGTACCAGAAGGGAGAAATCAGTATCAACCATCAATTAACATCTGCAGCATGAAAAGGAAAATGCCCAACATCAATTATGCAGTATTACTTTTTTAAGCTGATCGCAAGCATCAGGCAGGCTTTGATGGCACTTCCTAGATATCAACTAGATTATGTCAAAAATGTGGATTCTCATCGACTCGGTTTTAAATAAGACGTTCCCCATATAATGTTTTTGCACATAGACAATATTACACTGGCATGATAAAAAATAAAACCACCCAAAACTTCAATCCATTTCCATAACATACTCAACCTTATTATGAAACCAATCACAAAGATTTTAAGAGAAAGGAACCGGTAATTTTGAGCCAAAAGATTAGAAGGTGGAAGACTCTGCAGAACGTGTATTTGGATTATAGTCACTTATGATCTTCGCATGAGAATGAGAATCTGGAACGGTAATCTCCCTTCCTTCAGTCCAAATCTAATTAAGTTTCATCTAAAAAGAAAAAAACAAAAAAAAAGTTGAAAGTATAATTCATCCACCAACTCCCCTAAAAATGCAAATATAATCTCTCACTCTCTTACAGGTGCAATACAACAAGCCCAGGCATTCGAATTACAACGACTACCGAGCCCTACAACGTTTTGGCAAACCTAGTAACTATCAGCACATAGCAGAGCTTAAGGTGAGTGAAGTAACAGGCACCGCTGACATCAGTTTAGAGTTTTTCCCGCTGGTAAACCACGATATCATCAAGACTCAAAATGTCGATGCCTGTAATGACAAAAAACCATCTTTTGTATCCAGGAATGAAATCTGAAACATTTGTGTTTAATATCGTTCCTCCTATCCAATAAAAAACCATTCTTTTATACTGCTGCTACAAAAAAAACCTAAACAAAAAGAAAAACGGACGAAGGAAAGAAAGCAGCGAATGGAGAATCCATATATTTCGAAAAATATAAATAGATTATACAACTAATTTACAAAGATGCTTCCAGATTTTATCATCTAAGGAATCACAAATCCACAATTGTGAAAGAACGCCCTAAATCGACATATCCTGTCTCACCAACTCATCCAAAAAAAACTAAGATAAATCCATCAGAAATGCGGAAAAAGAGCAACGAGGCATACAAGAACTCAGGAAAAAGGCATCAAGAAAATACACAATTTTCTCAACAAATCGAAAAATTCACTGGGACTACACTAAGAAAGCACCGATCCACTGCAAAATTCTCAAGAGATCAGTACAAAGGAAGGCGTTTTACCTCCAAAAAGGCCAGCTTCCACCGGCAACCGTGGAGGATTGGGGACGAGGACGACAGCCCCAAACCCTACCAAAGGGCTAGGGTTAGGGTTGGGAGGAGATAAGGGTTGAAGGAAGTAGTAATAATAAGCGTGATGGTTAGGATGGGGATTTTGATGGAGGCCTCCGGAGTCCGGAGGGACAAACCCCCTTGTCGGTCTCCAGTGTACACTTGTGGGCTCACAGCGCTGACAGCGACCCAGGTTGCTTCCTACTGTGGGGTTCAGTGTACCCTTGATTCATGGACCGTCTGATCTGGTGGAACATCTTAGTTTTGTTATTTAATGTTCATTTAACGAAATCAATTTTGTTGATGATTACATCATGAGATTTTCTAACTGGTTTTTACAATTTTATATAAATTTATATTTCAGATTTTGTTCTAATAAGATAGTTGATATCGGATTTTAAGACCTCGATCTCTCTTATGCCTTTAGAATCTCAAGAACTCTCGATAATTGTGGGATCTTTCTAATTTTATTCCAATTTTTTATTTTTTTTGTTAAACCGGATGATCCATACAACACGTGTACGGATACACCCAATAAAATCGGAAAATAAAATATCACGGAGCTCCCGATATAGCTCCCCATCCTTCGCCCACAGGATGCTACTGGCATGATTAGCCACGTAGGTGGCCATCCAATCCGCAGCTCCATTGGCTTCTCTAAACATATGCTGCGCCTGGACAATCGCTCTGTCCCTCATCATTATCCAGATATCGCGAATCTTGATCACCTCACTATTAGCCATCTAGCAAAATGGTTGAAATTAATGGTTCTAAAAACCTTGTAGAGTTGGAGTATCACCTAGGCCATGATCTGAAATAACAATTATTTCATGATTTTAACGAGACTGAATTTGTTATATATCTATATCTATGTTACTCCTAAAACATAACTAGTCTAGCTCTTATATATATATAATTTTTGCATAACTTTCAGAGATTAAGTAATAAATAATTGCTGAAAAATAACTCTCATGAATAAATATCATTGATCTCATCTCCATGGTAGCAGAAACAATGTCTCCATGAGCAGCTATTTTAGTGATGACACCACCATGTAGATCAACTCGAAGAGAGATAGATTAGTAATGCACATTGCATGCAGATTAAACCAGATGTACATCATGTTCATCTAACAATTTAGTCTGCTTTGGGGCTAAGAGCTATTTTTGAACAAGTAGAGTATTCAGAGCCCAATAAGGATGAAAGAGTAACATTAGACACTATGGAAGATTAATCCTAAAACCATATTTTGAAAAAGTAAATGGAAAAAAGAAAGACACGATTCTGGGTTGATAATTGACTAATGCAAGACAACTCAATAAACCGGTTTGAATGAGGTGTTTGCCAATATGATTTGGGTTAAAGCATTAAGAAAACTAATGAGGGCATGAGGAAAAAACTTCAATAGCTTTCCTTGTAGAAAAAGAAATACTAAAAACTATGAGATAATCATTTGAAGAGAATTCCAAATAAAGGCCTCTAGTGAATTATACAAGAATATAATATTATATACTCCAAATGTGAATAAGTTGATGATTATTTACTCTAAACTAAGCTGCTCTGATTTAGATTGCTGGGTTTAATCTACATTGGAAGCTTATGTGTTCGATAAACCATGCATTGTCCAACTGGCTGTAATCCTTTTTTATTCATCTCTCATTCATTTGCACCATAGAATTCAAGAACCAAAAACTATTTTTTTCATAAGTCTCTTGTTTCTCAATTCTAAATGAGCCCCTTGTTCCTCATGTTGCAAGCCATCTACTTTGTCCTATTTCAAATGTTTTTTTTGAGAACTTTACCATGTACTTTCTCTACTATTCCAATATGGCATAAGCGTGTACTATCTCCTCGACGAAGCAAAAGACATGGATATAATAACAAGTGTGAAAGGTTTTAAAACTTTAATAAAATTATACAAAACCATCATCATTTTCCAGTCTCTTCATGTGTGGGCATCTATTGGATGTGATCCATCAATTTATCCAAGACTTGCACGATAACATTGGTAAATTGCATTTGATTTCAACGCTCTTCCTCCACATTTTTTTAAAAAGAAAAAAAAAAGGAGGATGGAGCAGCAAATGCTGCAAGTTTTCTAAAGATCCTACCCATTACTATGTTCAACTAAACTTATCTTCTCTTCGAGGGCTAACTCCCATCTAGCTCTGAATTTACCGTGGTTTGGACTAAAACCTCAACAAAATATCTTAGTGGATCCGGGTTGGATTGAGCCTCAAATTTCGTCCAATTCGGTCCTTCCAATTTCATTCTAGTTTGTCCAATTTTGAGAAATCCACATTCGTTGTGACGGGAACTTAGATCATATGGAATGTGCTCGATCAAATATATCTTAGCATGGTATAATCTCCTAATCTAGTTCGTCTCGCACTCTAGGCAATGGATTCAAACACATGCTTCACCTATATTTTTCAGAGTAGCCATTAAGCACAATTTAATTTTAAGTCCTTAATATTTTAGCTTAGTAGGATTTAGGTCCAGCTTCGTTGCGTTGGGTCATCCTGTTTGGTGGCTATATTGCTCCCCAACCCTAATTTATTTCTTGGTTTCTTTCCCTATATTTTGTCCATCAGTGAGATACACACGAAATACATGCATCATTAAAGCCATCATAGTAGCGGATCATTGATGAAGTGGCCGAATTAACCAATCAAAATCAATCATTATGTAGTTGGATGAAATTGGATTCGAACCCAATTCAAAAATTTAGATTTGAGTGCTGGAAATGGGTCCAATAACATATTTAGTCGAGTTTGAATTCTAAATTCAAATTTGAAACGTTTTTCAGAGTAAGATGTTATTATTTTTCGGGGCATCAAAAATAACTTCAAAAACATATCTAGAAATGTTTGGGTATAAATATGGGATATGGCTAAAATTTAAAGTATCCAAACTATGGATTTCTATTGATATGGCTAAAATCCGACCAAACCTTCGTGACGCCTTTTCTCCTCCCATCTCCCTTCCAAGCGCTTGGCTCGAAGGCGCTCATGACCTAAACCAAACAAAATGAGAGAGAAGCAAAAAGGGAACCAAGAAGCCCTAAAGAGTTCAGAAGACTGGCTGTAATTTTGGATTCTGCGGACGGAATTTAGGTCAGTTTCTTTAACTTTCTATCTTATTTTTGTATATTTACATCTCAGTCTCGAGGAATTTTGGAAGAATCAAACGATTTCCATGAAATACGATTTCTCTTTTTTCTATTTCATAAATCCTTCAGCTTCCTTCAGGTTATAGAAATCCATTGCCCCCAATTCCGTCTGGGCTTCAACAATTCTTGATGGAAATCACGTTGATCATTTGTTGTTTTCACTTTATTTATTTTAATATATAATTTTATTGTGGCATCGCAGGACATCTGGAGCAGGAGTGGAGTTGGTGTTTGTTTAGGATTAATCGGCAATGGATAAGAGGAAGGCTTTGTTTCGAACGAAATTGAGAGAGTCTGCACAGAAACGGGACAAGCGCATTGATTCCCCCCTTGTGAGGTATTTAAGATCATCCAGTACTGTCGCGGTGAAATCTTCATTCTTGGTCTCTTTGCTATATGAATATCATTTCAACTGTAGAAAAAAACAATATAACGCTCTTGAATATGCACTGAAAACTTAACTTTGTCCCTTTTTTAATATATAAATATAAAGGCAGGATCCTTGGACTGTTGCTCGCTTGTTGCCAAACCCTATTTTTTCCTAAGAAGTGGATGGAATTCTTTATATTAAACTCTGCTTCATTCCTGCTTTGTCTGCAATCTACATTTCTTTTAATTATGGGGTCTCAGAGGGGTTGATCATGGGGATGCATGAACTTCAACTATTCAACAAATAAGTAGGATTTCCTTCACGCCAATTGGCTTTCCAAGTTTTTATGGCATCAGCTTCTCTTTCACAAAGTTTCCTCAGCCTAGGTTGGGAGCTGATTATATACAATCATGACTGTTTGTATATAGTTTCACATCATGTTTTTCTCTATTAACTCAAATCTGACTATTTGTGGTCAAAAGTTACAGCTTGAATTGTAAATTTGAAAATTAGCATGGATAAGGCCAAAGATAAACCTTAAAACCAATTGCAATTTCATATCAAACACCTATTAAACCCACTTTAAGCTTAGATTTTGAATAATACAATTTTCCACACTCTCTTACCAACAAATGTTGCTTCTATTGCATGTGTTTACTGAACAATTACCAAATGAAAAGGTGCTTTTTGAAAATGCTCCTTTTATTGTAGTTGTTGTTGTTTTAAGCAATAACACTGAAATTGTCTTCGTTCTATGTTATACTTATAATTTTCATTCTTTTTATGAGTTTATATGTTGAATGTGTATGTCAAGTTTTTACTTACGTACAAGCTGATTGTGCATCGAGAGCTCAATCAATGCGTAGATTTCTCTCATTCATCATTAGCTAACAACACTTAAAGTAATGATATCAACAATGGCATAAAGGTGGATTTGGTCTTGTTCAATCATAAATTTTGATAACCAATATTGGTGCCTCGTTATGACTTTATCAAAGAAATACAATTTGAGATGAAGTTCATGTCTTTATTCTTAACAATATCAACCACTCTTAAATTTAATTTTCTGCAAATATCATCATGAGCAATCTATGCCCACACCATTTTGTTCATTGTTGTGGTTGTAGATGATTAGAGAGAGCACAACAACAATGTTTAATATGACTTTCTGAATTCGAAAATAACTTCAATCACATGCTACCACACAAATGTGAGTAACAAAGTGGGTAAATAGTTTGGGGACATAACATTTCTCTGTCATCGCCATTTCCATCTAATTTACTTGTTACTTTTAAGTCCTTCAAGTGTGGATACTTGAATGGCTTTCATATTTTGAAGGCTAGTATCCTCCACAAATTTTGTATGGTTCAACCATCATTGCTCTCGAGGCAAAAATTACAAGCAAACCCAAGTATAATTTTTTTTTCACTTAAAGAATTACATGGATTTTGCTTCTTTTTTCACCTAAAGAGAGGTGGAATTGGATGCTTTTATGTTGAGAGATTCAATAAAGGTCAATAATACTCAAAGAAAAATCAATTCTTTCATTTAGCATTACAACTCACATGTTATGATTGAAGCCATGGTACGCCGTACCGGCCTGAATCGAGCAGTATGGGACGTGTCGTATCGTATCGGTATCCAGTATGGATGGCATATCGACACTTGGTATGTTAAAAAAATTTTGTACCATACCGTACTAACACTATGCTAGTGTGGTACCGATATGGGGTCTGATACTAAGACGATCCACTTTGATTGAAGCTTTATCAAGTACAGCTATGTAAATCCAAAACCACTCCAAAGCCATACCCTAATGTCTTTTGCATCCCCTTTATCTGTCATGTTAAACAAATCTCCTTAGAAAAAGGTGTATACCCAAACCAAATCTCTATTGTGAGTAATTTTCCTATGATGTATGAAAAAAGAAGCAACACTTGTTCTGATGTATCACAAGAATCCTGGAGGCAATATCGGTTCACTGCTTATATGAAGATGAGATATATTGGATGCAATGGGCAAGATCATGATATTTTATCTCTTAATTGGGAAATTTTGTAATTATTAACATTGGAAAAATGTGCATAAGTAGCTGCAAAAATGTCTAGGCTAGTCCCTAATGCTAGTTTCCTAGTTCTTCCAACAACACCAAATATTCTGAAAATCATCATGCTTTTGGATGGCCTCCTTTGAATTTAAGGCGACTATATTTGTTGGTTGGATTAACTTATTTAATCAAGTTTCCAGAACCAAGAAAATGCTAGATAGGTGGAGTACTATTGGTATTTATCTATAAGAATGAAGGAGATGCACAAAAATGCTTTGATTGTTGTGCGATTAAACTCAAAAGCCACTCGATAGAGTTAGGATGACACCACAAAGATTAAGAAAAATGAGAACAATCTTAGTTGAACCAAATTGGTTATATGCCAAGCAGGTGAATGGTAACACTTATCTTTTTAGGAAATATATGGGAAAAAATAGAGAGAAAAAAGGAAGAGTCTGGATGTGGTCTTTGTTGGATTTGGAGAAAGCTCATGATAGAGTTCCAGGAAAGGTACTTTGTGGGTATAAGAATGAAAGGTGTGCATATTATGATACATCGAAATTATTGATGACATGTCTGGCAGCAAATACTAGCTGTAGTCGTGGAACAATATATCCCACATTATAGCTGACTTACATCGAGGATCATCATTAAGCTTATATCTTTTTACACTTATCACAAATAAACTTAGTACGTATACTCCGAGTGTTATATCATGATATATGCTATTTATAGATGATATAGTGTAGATTAATGAGAAGAAGACAAGATAAAATGCTAAATTTCATTTATAAAAGAGCCTTAGAGGGTATGGTTTTAAAAATCCAAAGAACAAAGTTGGAGAATATGGAATGCAATTTCAACAAAAGAAAACAGAAATGAAGATGAGGACTTAGATTGGTTAATGGTTAAGAGACACCATAGGGTGATTTACTTTGTTATCTAGGATTCGTTATACAAAAGAATGGAAGATAGATGAAGACATATGTATAATATTAGAAGTAGATGAATGAATTGCATAGGTTCCCTTATGGTGTCATGTGATAGACACATACCTTAGCGACAAAAAGAAAAATTTATGAAATGACAAGGATGCTGAAAATGCTTGTATGGCCAAAATGTTAGGCAATATATGTTGTTATGGTAAATAAACTGAATCGTACATATTCGAGAATGTTGAGATGGATGTACATTAGATCTAGGAAAAGAATAGGTTTGCAGCCATAGGGGCTGCACTGATTGAGGCCAAGTGATGAAAACTGATTGAGATAATATAAACATGTAATATGGCGATCTGTGGAAGTTTCGACAGGGGATGGTATTGAAATCTTCTTTGAAGGATCTAGGAAGAGGAGGGGAAGCTTACTTGCTAGAATCGGGCACATATTTACTCGACCTAAAATGGCCGAACTAGCTGAAAATGAATCAAGATTGGGCACATATTTACTGAAATCAATCTGCTTCATTCAATTTGTTTAGGTTTGTGGTGAGAACTCTTCCGTCTTGTATTTTTTCTCATGAAAGAGACAGATAGCTTATTGAACTACCACATATGCCTTGGTTGACGTAGCAATTAGGCTTGACATTTGGCAAACATGCTCCCATGCTGTTCTTGCTGTGGAATTATAACTTGTTTTGGAATGTTAAATGTGTATATTATTACAGTCAGCTTAAGTTAAGACTTTTCTTTGTGTAGGTATAATGAATATGATCAACCAGTTTGCAGAGTCTGTAATGTTATTCTGAAATCTGAATCACTTTGGCCTGCACACCAAGCTTCCCGAAAGCATCATGAGGTAAGATTTTTGCTGCTTTATGTTCCTTAAATTTTTGCATTTGCTGGTCCTCCGCTTGGTATACATATAATTCATCAACTTTCTTTTTTTTATACGGAGAAGACTTGATTTATTTAGTTGATTTGGACTTTTGTTCTATTGGACAACAACTTTGTTATTAATGTACTGATATAAACTATGCTTCAACAATAAAGTATTATAAGAATACAAGGATTGGTTTCCTCAGTTGTCAATGTGACTGTTTATGGTGATACCTTGGATATATCTTTTATTTTTTTGGGAATGGTTTCCTTTGTCTATAGTTATTTGTTTCATATAGTGTTTTAAGATATATGTGTATACAAGTGCATTGAAGTTTTGGATGGTTTAACCTTATAGTCGAGTTATTGTAGCATACTGATTTGGAAAATAAAATTCTTGTTAATTTTTGAAATGAAAGTGCAGAAAGTACCAAATTTAACAATTGGAGTGAAGATCAGTTGGAAAGATAAAAGGACATTCTGAATGGTATCTTCTTGACTTATAATGGAGTTGATAAGTAGACTGGATGGATGAACCATATTATAACTGGATGTAACATCATGTCAGTGTTGCATATTGCTGCCTTTTACAATTCTTCCTAAAGTTATTTTCTAACAATTCACTGGTGGTGTATCTGTGCTTTATTTTTTTTTGCAATGATATGAATAATGCCATAAATTTATGGTTACTTAGTTTCTTTTATCATCTCCAATCTTCATCATTTTCTGTGCTTCTAATTAACTTTTCATTATTTATGACTCACATTTTATTTGCTGAATGCATATGTTCACATTTAACTGAGAAGCAGATCTGTTATATATGTTATATATTCTGGTGATGTATATTGCCAATGTGTTCTTTGAACAGGCTATTGAGAACGTAAAGGCTAGTGCTGCTGGACTGACTCGTGGCAATAATGTAAATACTGAACCTCCAGCAGAGATGCAGAAGCCAAGGTCATCTTCCACACTGCCTGCAAAATTTTTTGATAAGCAAGAAGAAAAAAGGCAAAAGACTGGTAAGATAACTAGTTAGGCTGTGTTCTCGAAAAGTGCATTATTGTTGGGTTTCAAATGATAAGAAACTAGAAGCTAGAGTGAATTTGGTCATCCACTAATGCTCAAGTTCTTCCCCTGATGTTATTTATGCTCGCATTTTGTCAAAATGGTTGGAAGGGCACCAGGAACCAGGTTTCTCATGCTATTCAGTAAAGGAGATTGAAACTGCATTTCTTTTAAAGTGACATCATAAAAATTGCTAAGAAATACGCCAATGATTTAGAAAGTTCCCTTGGAATAGTAGCAGCGTAAGCTAGGTTTTTAATTTGATAAGAAACCTAGCTGGTGTGCTGACAGCCTCTTTGACTTCTTATCTTCACTTGTGTAATATTTTTTGCTTCATGGGGCTTTCGATTTTTGTGACATAGTCCTCTAAATCTTTGTTGTTGATTGAAATCTTGTGCCTATCTGGATTCTAGACCACATATACCCAATTCATGATTTAGCAAGGGCGGTGGCCTACCTATTTACATGAATAAGGATTGAGACATAAATCTCATTTCTTTATCCAGGATCCTGAAAGTCTTTCTTCCCCCAAAAGAGATGTGATATGCTTGTATATTGGTTATGTTATTGAAATCTTATCTTTTTGATCCCTTTAGCAATTTATGCCTGTGTGACTTCCCATTCTTCTTAAGTAGTTCCTTAACCAACCATAACCATAACCATCTAGCCTCGTCCTGACTATCTAGGGATGGTTTGTTGAATGCTTGTTCACAAGCAGTCCTATTTAGGGCCACTCTTATATTATTTCAAGCTTGTCAATATTTTTTTAACATAACCCCCACCCATGTTGCCTTATGTCTTCCCCACTTTTTCTCGCATCTTTTAGAACAAATTAATGCACCTCTTCTTACTGGATCCCCCCTCCAGTGAGTAATACATGTCCATGCCCTATCAGTTGAATCTTCATTACTTTCCCCTTAATTTGTGCAACTCATTCAGCTCAAATAGTTCTCTTTGCTCTTCTTTTGTTACTTGTCAGCTGTCATAATCCAGGAAATTGGGATATTATTAGTCACTAGCTTGAGGATCCCCCAAATGAAGGAAATATATTGCTGGACTAGAAGGGATTAAAAGGGGAAGAGAGAGAGAGAGAGAGATTGGAGAATGGAGATGCATTAATTGTTGGGAAAGAAAAGATATTCTAAACTCTAAAGTAACACAATTTTTTGTGTTTTCATGGTTGTATGTCAACAATGGTTATATTTTGACGATGTTTATATTTCGATAATGCTTACCTATTTCATGCAATAGCAACAGACAGTGCATAGAGTAATATTTAGTTCAGTTTAATGATATTTTTCATACTTAGTTATTGTTACCATTTTCTTGTGTTTCATTATTGCTGCAACTTGCAATGCTTCTGACCCGAATAACCACTTTGACATGCTTATCCAGTCTATTTACACTATTTAAACTCTTCCAACCAATATTTTACCAGCCAACTGATTAACATGCTGTTGTCCAGATACATTTACTGGAGCAAAGATCCATTCTGCTAGCTCATCAGTTGGATCTGATATCTCTGATCATCGGCAAGGGAAGAAAGAAGTTTCTCCTCCTGTGAGCCAGTCGTTGAGGGTGCCAGAATCTGTGAAGAAGACTGATGAGCAGGTTGATTCAGAGACCAAGGAAAGAAGTGAAACTAAAGAATCTGCCAAGTTAGGTCAGCCATCAAAAAGGTTGGATGACACTAGTGTCAAGAAACTTAAGGGAGCTCTTCCTGAAAACTTTTTTGATAAAGAGGAAAAAAGTGAAAATCAGTCTTCCAGACAACAAAGCCAAGCTCCAAGAAATACAGATAGTTTAGAAGTCAAGCAGCTAAAGCGAGCTCCTCCTGATGACTTCTTTGATAGAAAGGAAGAAAGTGATAATATGCAGTCCAAGCAGCTCAGTCAACCATCAAAACAGCAGGACAATCTGGAAGCCAAGCAGGTTAAAGGAGCATTACCTGAAGGCTTCTTTGATAACAAGGATGCTGATCTCCGTGCACGTGGCATTGAACCTGTAAAGATTGATATCAAGTAAGCTCTTTTATCACCAAATCTATAATCATAACTTCTAATGATTTTATGCTTTCTATTGCTTGATGGACTATGAAACTGATTTTTCTTTGTTGGTTTGAGTTTGGAGCAATGCTAGTTGTTTTAATAATTAGGAAACTGTCTTTTGACAGTTGTGCGAACCTTGTCCAACATGTCTTGAAGCATTTGAGAAGCTAAACCTACTGTATTGTTAGGAAACCATGAAAAATGAATTCACACAATCTCTCACTGTATTCCTATAAACAGTCCTGTATCCAAATCTCTTTTATGGAACAATTTATGCGACCAATCATGAAGTAAATTGGAAATACATATGTTTCATGAATCATTTCTTCAAGTACATTCTCCCGGCGAACTCATCAGCTACATGGTTCTACTTTGGAAAGTCCTGATAGCTTCTGTAACCTGGAGGCTACAGGCACTCCTGTTCATTTGAACTAGTGGATTCATTGCATTAGAATTTTAAGAATAATCAACATATATTGTACTCTTAAGTCTTTGAACTGTCTGGAAATTGTAGTTCTAAGATTAGTGAAAAGTTATCTGCTCTTGAAAAACAAAAAGAATCTTCCTTGGGTCTTTATCTATAAAAAAGTTTGCAACTTTTAATGAAGGTCCCTTTTTTGCTAATAAATAGTAACACATATTTTTGGAGTGTGTATAATCCTGAGTTCAACCTTTTATGCTTAACTTGTTTTTATCTTTGTTAAATCGAGAAATGTGAGCTCTGACCATATTCTCTTGCTTAAGGTTGAGTTTGCTAGGTTAATTACGTTGAACATAGATATTTGTCTAATATATTTATATAATAGTAAACTTGTATTACATTCTTGGGACCCCATTTTTAAGGGTTGCCATATTTAAAATTACGCTTTTATATGAGGATTGAAGCATCACATGCTGGTGGCAGCTGACCTAGCATGGTCATGGTACATACCTTGTTGTGCCATGCTTGGCATGCGCTATGCAACAGCATGCCAATAATGGGCAAGCAACCAGTACTCTGCCAATGCTGCATACCAGAAAAGCAGTGGCATGTTATCCTCCTGCACTATGCTGACTATAACTTAAATTCCTGCTTATATGTCAGATTTTTCTCTAGGACTTGTGTTAACAATTTCCATGTCTTTCTTTTTCCAAATTCGAATGATATCCATAGCTTCTTTCCAGAGTATAAGGTGTTTACTTGTATCATGGCCACTGTGAACGAACCTTCACATTTCTATATAAATTTAGGTTCTTTCTGAGAGGGATTGAAAATCAGTACGACACAATTTTAACTACTTTTGAATTGATAAAATGATATATTGATGAAGTTTTCAGGGGTTACGGACCTAATTTGCTACGACTAAAATTGTTTAATAGAATTTATGTTCATCAGAATTTATAACTTCTGGAATCCTCTCTTTCTTGTTACGCTTGGACCTATTTTCCTCATGTCACAGGCACCATGAATGTGTGCATGCTCTTGGTTTTGCTTAGGATGGTTAAACTCTAAATCTCATGCTGGATGGCCGTGGCAAACAAGAAATCCACCATGCTTAAAAACTGAATATCAAGAAGTTAAAATAGCTATAAACACGTCATGCAAGAATACTGAATACATTCAGCATTGCATTCTGAGGAATTATTGGAGAATTTTGCACCCTTACTAACCTATCAGATACCTCCAACAATGTATGTAACTTAGGTGGGCTGATCATCATACAACAAGTTAGTTGAACGGTTGTTCGGCGCATGTAAAACAAAATAAGAAATTTATTGAAGGCAGAACTTATGTCCATATAGTTGTACCATTACAATTATTAAGATGAAATTTCCTTTTTTTAGATTTATCAGGAAGGTGCTGAAACCTACCACTCATCAATCATTAAGAGGACACCGAAGATAGATGTAGATATCTGCTTGTTAGGTTAACCAAACCTTGGAGTGGAGAAAAGATAAAGAAAAAGGGGAAAGGGGATGATTCATCCCAGAGTAATTGCATTGGCAAAATTTGAAGTATTACACCTTTAGACAATAGGATGGACGATAGCAAATGTGAGAGCAAGCAAAGATTATTACATCAATTTATGGCTGTTTCAAGGTGGTGAACATTGGAAACCCTTTGTTGGCATGCCAGGATGCAAGATCTGTACTGTCTAATAGAAGAATTCGTTGAAGTATGTATGCGAGATCTGACCCACCAATGACTAGTCATGTGGATCTTCCAAAGAATAGTGGCGATTGATTCTTTTTGTTCCATAGTTTTCTCTATTAATGATTAATAGTAATTGATACCTTGTACTAGGGAAACTAAAAGGCTTTAAATGCGCAAGCCAAAATATGTCGACCACAATATGGTAGTTCTCGAAAATGAGCGGAGTTTCATTGCATTATTCCACTTGACACGGGTAACCACTTACCCTTTAGTTTCTCTGTTTGTTGCGATAGCACATCAACCTTAGTAACGCTAAATGGAAAATAAATTATCTTTTGTTTGATACCTCTGGCTGTAGTGCAAAGTAAGGACTCCTTGATGAATCACTGCTAAAACTCCATATGTGATTTAGGAACACGTGGGACACAGGCAATGAAAAATGTCACAGAAGCTAAAGGTTGGCTGGATTTTCTCGATCTAAATTCATCTCAAAACCTCGGCTGTTAGTGGTGGAAAGGGACTTCTGGGACATCAATAGATGGAATGTTTTGTAGTTTTAGATGTCAGAAACCCTCCTGTCAAATGGAAGATATATATTTCAAACAATGTAGTCTGCCAATTAGTTGGAGGATGGCTTCACTGATGATCGGAGAGGGATGTTTGATACATGGCATGACAATTGCACTGTTGTTTTCTTCTTTCTAGTGTTCTTTTTGGTCTTTATGAATGTTTCTTGGTAGCATCAAAGAACCCTTAAGGCATAAGCTGAAACTTGTTGCTGGCATACTGTACTTACTGAGTTTTCTAGACTGTATTCTACCTGATTTTGAAACAGTTATCTATAATAGACAGAACTGCTCTTTGCCATTTTACTGCCATGTACCCCTGGTTACAGTATGTGTCGGTGATGTTTATTTGTATAAATACGTCATGTCATATCTTCCAAAGTTCCTTCTTTTCCCTCCTCTTTCTGTTTTTCTTTTTGATATTTTTTAATTTTGCAAGCCCTGCCGCATCAGTTGGTCCACCAGGTGGCAATGCCATCAGCAAAATTTTCTTCCAATTTATGTCCTGCTAGAGACAATTCTGTGTTTGGATTAAAGAGCTTCAGTTAACTTGATGCAGTGATGCGTACAAAGAATTTGAGAAGGAAATCCAGGATGACTTGCAGGAAGTGGATGACCGCCTGGAAGAAGAAGAGGTTAAAATTTCACCAGTTGGAACTTGTAAAAATGAAAAAGTCCTAGTGAAACTAGAGAATACGGAAACTGATATAATGATATACTAAATTGAAAAATTACACTATCGCAGATTGATGCTGCTGAGGAGAGAGAGGGAATTACATCCCTTGAGCAACAGTAAGTTCTCAGGATCAAAAGTGCAGCTCAATTATCCAAGATATTTTAACTTGTTCCACTTTTCCTCACTTTTTGCTTTGTTTTCTTTTTGGTTTTTATCATAAAATATAACAGGGAATACAGGGAGAAGGTCAATATGGTAAAGCAGAAGCTCTTGGAAGTCAAGGCTGCCCGCCTTGCTAGAGGCCAGCAACGTCCTGCATTCATGGGTAAGGAGTCGAGCGATGAGTCCTCCAGTGATGAAGACGACGACGACGACGACGACAATTTTGCTGTGGACTGGAGGGCACAACATTTATAACAACTTTTAACTATATATTTTTATATTCAGAAAAAAATGTTTCAATTCCTTAAGGAGCTGGGTGCCAAGCAGTTCTAGGAATTCATGTTAATCATCTTTCTAGACAGCAGCTGCTCATGAACTGTATGGATGCACGCCCATGCCCTTCTTGCTAAAACTCTCTCTGCCTTACTCATGAGCGAAGCTGCTTGGAATTTTTACTGCAAAGTTTGTAGGGATGTTATCGTTTGAGGAAACTCATTTCACCATAAATTATAGTATTACAACTGCTTATGATCACCGTTTGCTTGATGTTCTCATGCTTTTTAAGTGCATAATCAAAAGCCTAAAAACTTGTGAGGTTTCAAAGTTGGACATCTCATTAACGTAAGACACGTAAATCTTAAGATCTTCGACAACGGGTGGGGCTCCAAGGGCTTCGTAAATTCAATGCAAAGAGTGGCTTTTGGATCACAAAAAGTCTCTTGAAGTCCTGCAACTCGAAACGAATTCCTTAACGCCAGAACTTTTCTGTGCGACATAAGCTCTTGCCTCGCAGACGAGAAATGCATTCTGGCTGCCATGATCCGTATCTTTTCTCTATAAGATGATGGTCTCGCCATTAATGTTCCATGCAGTGTCGCAGTGTCTTGTACGGATTCTGCACGTAGTACTTAGGCACGTGTGTGGCAAATCCATAGACAGCTTCTTGAATGCTCCATTCTGTGTTTGCTGGTTTCTGAGCCAAGCCGTTTATGCTATTGGTTTGTGTTTTCTAGTCCATATAAGTTATGGGCCAAGTTCATTCTGATATCATTTGTCACAATTTAGAATCTCAACCAAAATGACTATCCAGAAAGTATTATGTGGATTTTTTGATCCTATATAAGTGCCCAAGATTTTTTCGACGAATAATCGACGTGGAGCTAAACACACATCCGCATGAGTCCTCACATTATGTATATCTATTTATACAATAATTGAGAACTACGGCAAGAACAACACATCAGTGTGGTGCCTATAATTTTAGGCATGTAGGCATCCAACTAATTTTGATACATACAAAATAAACAATATTAGAGTCATGAAGAAAATTTTCAGTGGCTTAAAAGAACATGATGAGCGACGCTATCTGGATTTGATTTGCAAATTTGCAACACCGGACTTCAGAAAAGAGCCTATCAGGTTTTTGATCCCCAAAACCGTACTTGACCTGATCTCCCTGATCCTTCTCCGACAAACTCCAACCATTGCAAGTGAACGTCCCGTGCCCAGCTAAGTTATGTTTCCATAATATATACCTGAATCTGCAAGAAATAGATTTTTTATAGATGGGAAGCATTACAATGGTAAAGTAAGAGCATATTTGCTTATCAATCTTTAGAAATATATGCAAATCTTTTTTTTTTTCCCCTTTCAATCCACATAACAAATAATCCTGATTCTTTTGGTGGTGATCTGGGAGACCTTGAGGCGACTTCTTTCTAATAGATATTCTCGACCTTATCACTGTCCTGGTGAGATAATTCCCTAAATCCCAGGAGGGTTTAGGTGCAGCACAGAAAATTCCAGTTTTTCTCCGGGGAAAGAGCTTGGAATTCTTCAAACTTAGGCTACCATCTTCAACTTTCCAGTTGGGATTAGCAAAGTGATGGCATGGTGCAGAAGTGCGGCCAATGGAAAGCAACCGCATCTCTTGAAGGCTACTTGCCCTGCCAGAATCAAATGATTTCTTTCAGCCAGCAGCAAGGACCCAGCCAGCCTTATATTAAACTAAAATGATTAAATTTGGCGAATGGATTCATAGAACTATGGGAAGCAAATAATATCTCAAATATTAAAGAGACGACCAGTTATTAGATGAATCCACTGACCCTAAATAAACTCAAAACTCCAAATAAGATAAAACTTAGGCCTGATTCTTAAGCTGAAAAAAAAAGGACACATGAATTGATTTTATGAACTACTCCTAAGAAAACCGCCATGCACTTTGAAATTCGGAGAGGGCTTCGATTATAACTCTAATTCTTCCGTCCACCACTGATCAATTAAGGTCGATTTATTCGCTAATTTCTTCTCCTATTTTTAAAGTTTTCACCTTCTTTGCCTCAAAAGAAAGAAAAGATGGAGAAACTTTCTTTCCGGAGAATTCGAAGAGAATAATATACACACACGTACATACATATATCGATTTTTTTTTATTTGGTTGAAATTTTCAAAGAAGAGAAATAAAAAAGTAGCAAATATGTAGGAATAAAAGAAGAGAAACATGAAAAGCTACTTTCCGACCGCTTAGAAATTAATTTTTTTTCTAAAACTACCATTAAGCCATCAAAATTTATAGACAAGCTCTTATTCTTTATTAATTCTATAACTTTTTTTAGAAAAGTAGATTCTCAACTAAACATAAGCTACTCTGAATCATACCATTTTTTTATGCCAAAACTATTTTTTCAAGCAACATAATCTTAGAAATCAGTTTTCTAGAAAAAATATATCAGTTCAGAAAAAAAAATCTTCTCCTGAAAACAACAAGACTAGAGGGAGAAAAAGATGTAGGTTCAGTGGGACTCACCTGTTTACTGATAACGAGCTTTTGATTTGTTTGAAAGCATGTTTGCTATGTCAACTGTTTACTTATAACGGGCTTCTGATTTGCGTCAACTAATTACATGCGGCTGATTTTAGCTCGAACAAGTGGACGCAGTTTCAATCGTACACGTCACCTGCAGCCAAGGCTATATGGTCTAATATTTCCTTCATTGGATGTGGACCAGGTCCATCCCCAAGGCACTTGAATTAGGGCATCAGTGGAAGCATTTTGGGCAGAGTTTTTTTTGTTTGAAAAAAATGCAAAAAAAAAGAGAAACACCCTCATTTTTGTTTTGTAAATGCAGCATTTTTTTATCTTTTTTTAACAGTTTCTATACAGCCTTTTGCAATTTGGATAAAATCGCCTCCAACTCTTTTGGAGTGAATTTTTTACCTTTGGTGTTGCGCGTTAAAAAAAAACTTGAACAAGATTTTTAATACCCTTAAACATGTTTTAAATATGGTTTATGTTTAAAGAACAAAGTTGAAAACATATAGATAAATTAATTAATAATAAATATATAGAATAAACAACCAATGTTACAACTAGCTAGTGGAAGCTAACATACCTACAAACTCGAGCAAAATATCTTGTAAATACCATTCAGGACTTGTGTAACCTAGATCGATGTTGTGAATTGGTGATCAAATTGTACAAGAGTTGGAGAAAGTTTTATCCTAGCATCGGCCCTTTACACCAAATCTACAAAATAGAAAAGTAATATCGAATGTGTAAAAGAAAAGGTGATCCTTATTTTTTTCTTATTAAAAAATAAACCTCTCTACTGAGTTCTATGTATTGATGTATCAAATTGCACTAAGCCCCAACTAACATCCATTTACTTGTGGAAAAGTTTGTCCCTCCTCGATTTGCATTAAAAAGAAAAAAGGAAAAAAAAAGATCCATGTGCTTGTGTACTGCACCAGTTCTTGACTTTCATAGTCATGCTGGAATTGGGAACCATGCAAGGGAATCATAATAATATTCAAAAATTAAAGTAAGAGAGAAAACTCCAACTTGGTGACCAATAGGCTTCTACCTGGGCTCGGATTTGCGCCTATGAATTTGTGGGTGCAACCTTCAAGGAACATGACTGTTATCATCATATTGCCATGTAATAAACAAGCTTTAAACAATTTCGTTAGTCTTAATCATGCTGATGAGAAGGAGATTAACGCAGCTCTCATTTTGCGAGCACCAATGCCTTGAGAAATCTATGCACCATGCAAATGAGAGTTACCTTCCCACTCCTTTTTTTTTATATAGGAGGCCATGCTAATATAGATTTAAATGATGCAATGACGCATGCACGCACAAAAAGAGGTTATTGACTTTGTAGCCTAAGTGCCAATGGTTGAACAACCAAGATGTTGAAAACAATTTGTTGCTACCTAATACAGGTTGATACTTTGACGACACAACCTATGGCACATGTAACATATTTTTCTTGAATACCAAGGATTGAAGTTAGGTGTAGAATGTGTGTTGTTGTTGTTGTTCTTGTTTTACTTCTTATTGTTGTTGCTGCTGCTGCTGCTGATGCTGCTGCTACTGCTGTTTAGACATGCAGTTAAGAACCATTGCATTTATTAAGCTCCTTTTTTTGGTAAGACTAGCCCTAAAGCTCAGTGGATCAAAAACAAGAGCACTATAAGAGCACTTACGTACACATGAATTTCCTTTCCATATCAAGTCATCAACCAAGCACTCCGCGACCATATTACCTCCTCAAATGACCTATTACTAACCAAGTTGTGGCTATTAATCTTGTAATTAAATTCTAAGTCTAATGCATTATCCAAGTGTGTATGTGATGTAACTGGTGGATTCAATCACATCAGCATCCCAACAATTTATAAGACACAAGTTCAGGTCATGCTAAAATGCTTCAGAAATTTTGATCGGGCGTTGCCTAATGATCAAGTGTAACATTGTTCCGGCAGTGATCATGCAACATAAACTATGGAGTTTCACATGTGGAGGTAGAAGAGAGTGCTTGGTAAATTACTAATGCGAGTTTGAGCATATTTGTGTGGAAATTGGAGGGCATAGTATTCAAGGTTGGCTAATAGGTCCCGATCAATAAAATCCTTTCAGATGAGGGTGGTGTAGCAACACAGTAATGCTTAGTTCAATAAAAGCTTAGGCTCATTAGAATTGAATAGTTAAAAAAAGCAACCTCATGATCTAGCCCACATTCATTCATCTGAAGATCACCTGAGCACAATGTTTGAAGATGAATTAAAAGGAGCTGTGATACTTCCTACATTCTACCATTAAACCTTAGACTTTGACAAAAAGAGTTTTTGAATAAAAGATTTAGAAACACGTACTATTAAACTCTGTCTCTTCTAGGGATTTCAAGCCTGTTTTGCTGTTGCTTGTACCATTTTTCAGTGCATCACTATCATTTGCGTTCGGGGGTTTGACCCTGAAGGAAGAACCAATCAAACACCAATCTGTTTGATATAAAAATATGAATTGCACCTTCTTACATGGCGTGCGATCTGTATTTGTTTATGTCGAATATAACATTTCTTTTACTATAACCATTTTAAAGTCCATATATTAATCATAGTTTAATAAGTCAATCAAGATTTTTTATTATAAGATTTTGAATATATGCATATACATTCATACATGCAAGCGTGCGTGCATGCTATTCCATATGCTATCTATCCACTTTTTATTCTAAGAGAGGTGGAGGTTGGGCGGCAATAGTGGTGATTGGCCGTGACATAAAAAAGGCAGTAACTTCTCCAGCATGGTTATGTGTTTGTAGATAAGATGCCACATCATTTATTGAATCAAGGGCATGCTCCCAACTACTTGTCTACAACATAATCTATATCCACAAGGAAAAAGAAAAAATAAATATATGATAATAGTACTGCAGCTACAATGTAGAATCAAGATTCAATTTTCATAAAAGATTTGTAGTTTGGCTGTTTTCAAATACAGGAATTGGGGGGGGGAAATGCGATGAGAGAGGAAATTAGATTGAACTCAAACAGAGTGAAGCGAAGGAAAATCTAGCAAGATATGTGAGAGATCTGACATAATGTTTGGAACATTTTTGCAAAAGAAGTTTGTGCTCATAAAGAGAAATGGTCAGCTGTAATCACAAACAGGGCTTCTTCACAAATTGTAATCAAGCCATGCAGCTCACCAGGATCCATAAATAAGAATAATATTGTATATATTGTATGAAATGTCAACCAAATGGATGCTTCCTGACATAGTGACAGTGCAGTCATGACAGAAGCAAGAGGCTAAGCTATTATATCCTCTAAGCATCATGAAATATTATTTCACTCAATCAAAGCTACAAACTCTGCAAGTTACCACAACGTGCGGTGTGACGTATTGGAGGGCCAAGTTGAGGTATCATGTAACTTAAGTGAGAAATGAAATGATATAGAAACGGGCGAGCGGCTAAGATATGCCTGTTGTAATTTGTTAGCAGACAATCCCTCTCAGCACTAAAGCATTGCCTGTTAATCGGACTGTTTTATCTTTTTTGACTTAAGAAACTATTACTTCCATTTCAAGTTTGCAACCACATAGACTGGCCTGATTTCTCTGATCATGTCAACAGTTCATGATTACAAATATATATGTATATATTTGTATATTTGATTGGTACTAAATGCAAAGCAAAATAAAGAAAGTCAGATAGTTTATTCATTTTAGTATATATTGCCTTTATGTAGTTCCCTCTTGCTACTTGAACAAATATTTAGCAGATTAGCCCTTCTACATGAAGAGAATCTGAAAATTTTCTTATGCCTAAATTCAGTTTTCGTATAGGGATAAGTTGATGTTTTATAAACAGAAACGAGGTAATATATATTATTTATATAATGTCACCATATAGTTCATGATAGTATTATGATCAAATTACTTATAACGGTATTACTCATTTAGATAACACACGCATCTTAGCTTGGTCTAGCATATATTCCAATATATATAACTTACCAATGAGTAAAATGTGCACAATTGTACAGATTTGCATAGACATACTGATTTGATAACTTGGTGTCAACTCAGTTGTCTCCAAATATGAGGAACTGAAACAGAGTGATCGAGGAAGGGTTCTCTTACCAAAATTCTTGGCCTCATACAAATACAAGGAACTCTGACAATGACTAACCAATACCTGCTAACTCTCTAAATCATTATAGTGGAAAAAAAATTTGAACATCACCACAGATACATAATAAAGCAGAGAACAGAGCTCTTATAGTGAGGAACAAATATAATTTTACTATAATCCATGAGCAATGCTATATCTTGGGCCTCTAATTAAGCATGCTTATAAATTTTTACAAACCAAAAGACTAATTTAAAGAATCAGGACTTATATTTCTTTTTGTTCCATTTTTCTGCTCTATTGTCATGCAGTCTGTTGTTGATAACGTTGAGAGATCATAGTCTGAAAGTCAGCCATAAAATAGTTCAATTCTTAACAAAAGCCCAGTTTTGACTGGCAAGGACAAACCTATTCTTGAGTCTCTGTTACTAGAAGATCTTCCCCAACAGATTGGCACATATTAGGACAAATACATTGTCCTATGGTAAAATCTGCTTAAAAGATGTTTAAAGGCAACATGGAATAATGATCGAGAAAGAATTATTTATGTATTTAATAGCATGCTCACATGATGATTTACGTTATTGTTTTGAGCTAATGATTCCTTCCCCAACCTCCATACCATCTAATTAAGTTTAGAGTGTTCCCAGAAAAGCATTTGAAGATTCTGCCAAACCAATGCCACACAACCATTGCAAACTCAATGGTGGGAATCGCATTTATAGACATCCCTTAACACCGGAGACTTCAACTACGTAAAAACAAAAGGATGCTATTCTCGTCCAAAAGGGAAAAAACTAAAAAATTAAATCACAATCTTGGATTCTCTATGACCTAGAAGTAAGAAAGATTTCTCAAGAGATTACAGTCCTGGACACCTCCTAACACCAGAGACTTCAAGCATGTAAAAACAAAAGTATGTTACTCTTCCAAAAGGGGAAAAACTATAAAATTAAATCTCGACCTTGGATTCTATACCTGGAAGTAGGAAAGATTTCTCAAAACATTACTGTCTATTTTATAAGAAGCTATCTTAATTGGGAAAAATGGGGATGACTTTTGCAAGTCTAAATTAGGAACACAAACTTCCAGGTAACAAAGAGGCTTGGATACTATATAAGTCGGATATTAAATAGAGAAAATATTCTATCTTAGTATCTCTCCGGTAGTTGAGAAACATAATAGGGATTTCCACCACTTGAAATGGACTCCAATATCTCATTTGCCATTGCCTATAAGACAATACGAACTAGCGAGATATCGATACAGTTCTATAAGATATGGTAAACTGGCAATCTATAGTTGCAGAACTAAAGAATCTTCACAGTTAAACATGTGACAATACCACTGGACAACTGAGCTGATCAGAATTTCTCAAAAAACAACCAAGGCATAATTCATTATATGACTATCATGTACATTTATCCCCAAAAAGAGATTAGATTATTATGTACATAGAAAGCTTCCAATAACATATTACGAGCCGGAAGCATGTGCCGTTTGTGGAACATTATTCTTGTAACAGGTCTATCATCCTTGCCTATAACTAGTACGAAAAAAATCTTCATTCTGGATGTTCTCAACACTAGTGACAAAAAGGTTCAAAAGATGACTCAGAATTTATATGATAATCAAGAAAATAACAAGATGTCCAAGAGCTCAAACCTCGCCGTTTCAGCTATGCAATTCACTCAGCTTGGGAAGCAGATGAAAACAAACTCCCCATAACATCAAATGAATTCACAGCTTTAGCAATTTCCAAGTTCTGCCCGATATCCCCATTCGGGTCGATCTGACAATCCACAACTGCAGGTCCACAGCTCCCTTCCCAACTGACCACCTCCCCATTACCACCAAAACATTGTGCAGTGTTATCACACCTTAAACCAGCGCCGCTGCATTGCTTCCGGAACGGAGAAGTCCCCAATTCAGCATCAATTTTTGCTCGGAGATCCACCAGAAGGCTTCTCAACCTAACCACTTCAGCCTCAAGTGCTGCTTGCCCCTGCAATCGCCTCAAGAGCTGCTGGTTCACAAGGCGCAATTTCTTAACCTCCTCCTCCAAATAAGCTGCATGGGCCTTCTTCTTTTGCCGATACTTCCGAACAGCCTCTCTGTTCCCCAGTGGCTTCCGTGATTTCTTCTTCTCTTCTTCTCCTCCGGCCATGGCAAACATTCGGGTATGCGTGTGGTAACATCTATGGGTATGTGTGGCAGCTGCAGGTCCTGGAGGATTACAGGTGTGGGTGTGGGTGCATGTCCTCGTTTTCCTCAAGCACTCATCAAAGCTGTTCGTCATCTCAGGGTTCGGCAACAGGAGGAGGCTAGAAAGGTCTGCTCCTCCATCATCCATTCTTACTGCATCCGTTGCTCTGTTGCAAAGAACACTAAATTTATCTCGATCACTCTTTCAGCCCTACTGACGAATTAGACAAAACACTGGCCTTGCAAATTTAAGTGGGCCCAGAACTCAAAAAAGGAACCACCTTTCTCAAACAGAGGTTGATTGTATGAGAAATCGATGAACTATAAAACCACATATATTCATCAAAATCCAGATGAAAGATTCATATCAATCAAGAAGCGCCAAAAGATGGTTCCTTTCCTATCATTAATTCATCAAGTAGGAGGCCTAAAGCACAGCTACCACCTCAAGTACCAAACTTATTGAATTCAGCACTATAGATTCAGAAGAGAAACAGATACCAAAGGTGCCCACTAAGATTGCGCAACCCGGAACCAAAGGCAGAGAACTCTAATCTCATCACAGTACAGCTAGTTCCACAACATTCAAACCAGAAAAATGGAACTTTTCTGTGAGATTGGAGAGATACCGAGATGGGAGATTCGCCTAGGGAGTCGAAATCGAGAATCAAAATGAGACCTTGGCGACTAGCTCAGAAGAGGGAAACCATCAGAGAGCTTCCGAGTCGACGGCAATATCACAGAGAAGACACAGAAGGGGGAGCTTTTTCCCCTAAATCTTTCATTTTACTGCTTTGAGGGGAACAGATTCTGGGAAAGTAGAGATGAGAGGCAGAGGTTGAAATCTTGATGTGGCTGCGGTGGAAGGGTTCGGAGGAGCAATTGTTCTCCCGTCATTTTCTCATCACATCTTGGATACTTAGATTTCCATTTTTTTAGCGCTTTATTGCAAATATTTGATCTTGGATATTTAGACTTCAAAGCATACATGTTCGTACTCAATATAGTATCATTTGATCCTATTCTGTAATTTATGTTATTTTTGAGATGACAATCAGATCAGGCCAGATGAATTATGAATCGGATCGGATGCATAATAGATTAAAAATTTATGAATCCAAATTTAATATATTTATTAAATAAATTAAAATTTTAAATTCAAATGTTATTTTATAAAATAGATAATATAACTAGATCTGTTGAAACAAGTTAAATGAATTAGTCAGTTAAGTATGGCATTTTTTTATTTTTTTATTTTTATACAAATTATATATATATATATATATATCGAAGCTTTATGCTAGTAATATAAAAAAATAATGAACATGTCCAGTACAATTGCCGAGTAAAGATACAAGATTATTTTTGGGTGCATGACAGCTGATAATGTTGACCTGAGGAAAATGACTTAACTAATTTGGAATAGATATATCATGAGTAATTTTATCTTCTGTTTTAGTTACAGTTTTAAAAATAATTTTTGAATGAAGTTGACCAATTTTTTTAAAAATTAATAACAAATATTTTTATCTTAAAAATTAAAAAAGCATAAATGAAAGCTTTATGTCACAAGTAACTGATAACAACTCACTTGGAATAGTTACTCCTAATGCAAGAAAGTTCAATTGGGTCAACAAAGTCTTTTTAAAACTGTTTAGCTAGTGTAAAACTTATTCCAAGTTTTACATCTTTCCTATTCACAACTGTGCTATCTTAGGAGTTACAGTATACAAGCAATCCAACCGAATATTGATAAGAAAGCTATGAAGTATTAAATACTCTTTTTTTGAATTTTTAAGTAAATTATAACAAGATTTTTCAATTATCAATTATTCTTTTCCCTTTCAATGCTAAAAGATAAAAAAAGATTAGAAATACAAGCATTGAAGGGTATCTAAAAAATTCAATTCATATAACCTACTCTAAATTGATTTCAAGTGATAGGTCTCCAACTCAATCAACGTATCTATGGTTGTGTATGAGTTAAAATATATATTAATTATTACTTATTGATGAAAGAGTAATATATTTTGGCGGTTATTAACTAGTATTGAGTGGGTCCAAAAAAATGTTTCTAGTAGCATAATCTTATACTTTACTAGGATCTAATCATCAAAACTTATTAAATTTAAATTTACCAATATTTTAAGATATGATACATCATGACACTATAAAGTAAATTTTTAATTCATATGGTCTATTGTATATTTTAGTATGCTTTCATAATTAGACTGTTCATTTTGTACCAATTTAATGTATAGGTCAAGGACTTCACACACACACACACACATATGTATATATGTATATGTTCACCCATTTTTAGAGGTGTTGGTCAAATTCAATAGAATGGATCTTCAATTTGGAAATGTTCTATCAAACATTTGACATCTAGTTGCATTTATTTTTAAGTTCATTAATTGAGTTGCAAAATGTAATGCAATTGTCAAATATGATCTATAAAAATTTGAGTATTTATCAATTTTTATATATATTTCAGAATATTCATGCATATGAATTAAAATTTTCTGAAATTTACATAATATACTATGCTATAACCCTTTTCGATCTTTTAGATTGTGGCAGATGTTTTAGATTTTTATTTTGCTATTTCAATCATGAAATTAGATAGGGAGTATACAATCCTCTACTTATACTATGATCGTTACTTGCAAAACAATTATTAGTTTTAGTTTTGTTGCTTGAGGTAGCATAATATATAACTTGACGTTGCTATGGATACAATATTTGAATATCATTTAATATTCTTTTTATTTTTTGCACAATATTAAATACTAAAATATTAGTCGTTCATGCGGATGATAGATATATATTGAGATGGACAAAAATCTTGGATTGCGTAGGTGGAAGGTTGAAAAATCAAAAAAAAAAAAGTGAGATGTCAAAATTGCCTATGCTGCATATATGAATAGATATTTCACCCCCTCGAAGATTGTAAAAGAAAGAAAACAAAATCTAAAGTGCGTTTCAAGTGATACCTCGAGATATTTCAGTTTACATTAGCTGCAACAATAAAGTTGGAAATTTTTAGCATCCCATTTCAGCTTTTTCAAGCCAATGAGTATTTTGGTCTTGCTGTACTCTCCAATTATGATAAGTATTTCAGATACCTTCATTATGTTCCTAACTGGTCAACTGAAACCATCACCATATGGGAACAAAGGCTCCAATCCAGATCCGATTGTGAATCATGTCTCTGATCTATGTAGAATCATGGACAGGTTCTTACAAGTATGGATGGAAGATTGTCTTTTGGTCAACCTGCATAAGTCCTAAAGACTTCAGAAGCGGGCCCTGGTTGCTGTACTTGTCGGACCAATAGCCAACCTGATGAGGATGAACGGTTCGCGTGTAAAGATAGCGAGAGAGTTATGGCCCTAAAGAACTGGTTGACCACATGGTGCGCTTTGGGCTGCAAAGTCTTTGCCGGTATGATCGAGGGGATAAAGTCCTCTTGGTCAAAGCTGGTGCGAAGGATGGTCAAAGGAGTTGTTGGGGAGTCGCTTTCAGACTGAGATTGAGGGTCCCACCTAGATCTTGTCTAGCGTGATGCGACATGGAAGGCTGAGATTAAATTAAGTAGATTTCATGCGATAAATGTGGGTGGCCGTACGGTATTTATCTGTGCAGCTGTTTTTTTTAATAGGACGGATAGATTATGATGGGTATGAATACATCCAATAAAATCAAAAAATATGATACTTCGAAATGCCAATGGCATCTCCCATCTCCAGTCCACAGGATGCCTCCGAAGTGACAAGTTACATACGCAGCCACCCAATCCGCAGTATTATTAGCTTTACGGTAAATATGCTTGGCCTGAAAGACCCCTCCAACCCTTACCATAGTCCAAATATCTCGGAACAATGGATGGTCACAACCGTTACCTCCTGGACTCTTCCGGATCTAACTGATAACGGCGACTGAATCATCATCCAGAATGATGGATCTGGTATGTAACACGCACCGGACATGGCGAAGGCCCGTCCAATCAACTCTCAGCTCTGCACTCGGAACTTAAGTGTCAAATAACTAACCATCCCTAGCAGCCACAACCCTGATAGACGGGTCCCGAATAGCAAAATCTGCACCTCCCCTCGTGCCACCGTCCCGAATGACTACCCCCACCCGTTTTCTTCTTCGATCATGAATAATGCATAACACCTGGAATAAGTTTTATATCTGCCAAAAATCATCAAATAACCGTCACTGGGACTAATTTGAGTCATACTGACTAATTACATCAGTCATGTTCTAAAATTATTTAACTAAACTTTAGTTTTGCCGAATAATGATTCTTATTTCTAATAAGATGGCAAGTAACAATTCTAAAGAAGCATCAAGCAGGTGAGGCATGCAATGATACGAGAGAAGTAGACAATTTGTGTCAAAATTCTGAAACTGGTGCACTAAAAATGACAATCCCCACTTAACTAATTCTTACTGTGGACTGGAAGTCACTTAAAACAAATTATATTAGCCAATAAATTCACCATTCGTGATTTTAAAAATGTTGCCATTTAATATTATCTTATTATAGGCTATACATAACAAGAATAACTGCAGCTACATCATCTTTTTACCCTTAATTCAATCAAAATGATTCCTTTTAGTCAAATCTCTATGCCTGTGCAAAAAGTAACAATTTATTCTGTTAATGTCGACATGATCGAATTTCCCTCCACTATTACAGAAAAAGTTCAGATCTATCTAGGCAAATAATGTTCATTATTTCCACTATATTGAAAAACATTTGTTGAAGGACCCTCTCAAAGGATTTCAGGTAATATCAAACTTAAATACTATTTAGATATAATGCAGCCCACCGCACCACGTTGAGCAGCGAAAACTAGGAAGGTTAAAAAGACCTATTATAAAGGTAGTTATATTAAAAAACAAAAAACATGGAATTTTGCACTCAATTTTATTTTCATTTTGACATCCCCCCCCCCCAAAAAAAAAAAAAAAAAAAAAAAAAAAAAAACGCCCCCAATTTTATGTTTTTTGGTTCAACGAATTACTTGGTTCAGAAATTTTTTAATGCCTTCGCCCCTAGTTCCAGCACTCCATTTAAGTGGAGTCAAATGACAATACCTAATTTCAGTACTAAATGCATATATTCATTAAGCACGAGAGCACATACTTTTTCAGGATGGAGGGCTCGTCATTCATGGAGTGAGGAGCAAGCGTCCAAAAAGTTTGAAACTATATTATTCTTGCACAAGTCTGAATCTGCAAAATTGGAGACAAAAGGGCTGCTTTTGCACAATCCTCAAAAAATAACAATGAAACTGCACTCAATTCTTAATAGGGTCATGCAGATGAAAGCACACTTATACTATATATAGATGCTACAAGGCATTGCATATACTGAATGACTTTGACAAAGTAACAAGGAAAAGCTGAAAAGGATGCACTGGATAAAGCAAACAATATAGGAATCAAATCCAAACCAGATAGCAGGAACAACATTTGTTCAAATTTAAATGTGAAGAAAAACTAATTTGGTTCATAAGATACAACTCAGCCCGTTTAAGTTGCCGGTATAAATACATTTTCCTCTTGGAAGCCGATAAAGAAAAAGCGCTTTCAATTTCTATTGAAAGACTATAAAGAATCACGGTCGCCATTTCTATTGAAATTCCTGTCTTGCTGACATTAGCAGAAGAAGCGCTTTCATCTTCAGTGGAAAAAATACATGTCTTGTTTGGAGGACATTCCACTATAAGTCTGCAAAGAAATCTGAAAATGCGGTATTTGAGGTCTGACCCTTGTCAGCCTTCTTTCTCTTTGGTTCTGCACAAATGTTACAGAAAACAATTTACTGAAACATTGAGTAATACACTATATATAAGGTAAGGCCTCTCAGCAAGCTATCTCTGTAAACAATGCTGTCATGCATGGTTTAGTGCATTCATGTCAATGAGCTTAACACCTGAGATCCCTGATCTGTCTACATCTTTTCAGCCGAAATTATCTATATGGGATAGTGAAGTACAGCTTTCCAGCACAGGCTTCCAAATCATGCCCGCAGTTTGCATTCCAAAAAGTAAATTTGCTACTTTTGATGAATAAAGGCAGAAGTTGAATGCTTGAGAACTCTCAAATACAAATATACCTTTAGTGGGCTTAAAAGGCTTTATGTCCACATCCATTTCATCGTCATCACTATCTGATTCAATCAACTGACCATCTGGTGCTGGGGCTCCCTGAAGACCATCCAAAAGCTCTTGCAAGTCCCAAAGCTAATGTGAATCAAATATGTCAAGTCAGATAGTTGAAAATGCCAAATTCTATAGATGTACATCTGAAAATATAATAGATATTGGAGTATGAGATGTCAGGGTGCACATCAGGTGCACCATAAATGATGTCATGAAACATCTATAGTACTCAAGAACACTGTCCGCTAATATAAAACATCAATAAATCCTACTGGCATATAAAAATGTCTTATCTTGCTATTTTTTATCATGTCAACTTCTGACACAATCTATTCAGCACAGGCCTTCTACAGTGGAAGTCATGTATTCAGTTCCCCATAAGGTGGTTCAAAGAAACTATCAAAAATCTCTATGACGCAGGTAATGTGATGGTTGTCATTTGTCACAGTCGATAAATGAATTAGGAGCATGGTTGGGTAAACACAGTTTGGCTAGAAACAGTACAAGCGGCAGCATTCAAAGTAGTATGTGAGTTGGGATATTTCTGCGTTCACCTGCACCAGCTACTCGAGTATGGAGCCAATTGTAGTGTCTGGTTGAGTCCTTATACCTAAGGATGCAACTCAGGTGGGTTCGTTGGACAAGGATCAAGCCAAGCACAACTGAAGAAAATATTTAACCCAAAACTCCTCAAACAAAGCAAACTGCCCAACCTGACAGAAAATACTCAAGTCAACTAGGGCTGTTAATGAGCCGAGCTACTCGGGCTCGGCTCGGTAAAAGCCCGGCTTGGGCTCGGCTTGTTAGTCAAATGAGCCCGAGCCCGAGCCCAATATATGGCTCGTTTACACCTGAGCTCGAGCACGAGCTCGAGCAGCTCACGAGCCCAAACGAGCTCTAGTCTCCCACTGAGAAATCTTATTTCAGCACCATAATTCATAAAAATCTGACCACATAGAGAAAAATAGCCTGTTATCGAGCCCGAGCCCGAGCTCGAGCCCTATTATGAGCCCGTGCTCGAGCTCATTCTGGAGCTCGTAATTGAAACGAGCTTTACGAGCTCAAGCCCGAGCCTTTGCTTTGTTAGGCGAGCCCGAGCTCGAGCCCAATACAGAGCTCGTTACCGAGCCCGAGCTTCTGTGAAACGAGCCGAGCCAAGCTCTCCCAGGCTTGGGCTCGGCTCGGCTCGTTAACAGCCCTACCCACAAGCCTAACTTTTAAGCGGGGAGAAAAGTGGTGTTGGGAATAGTGGAATAGAATGGGACTTGGCTAGGTTAAGCCACAATTTTATCTAACCTCCTAATCAGATTTAACCCGAATAAATATGTTTGAGCAGAAAGGCTCGACCCTATCTAAACTGGTCTAATTGATCCAAAAGTTTCAGCCTGATTGTCCTAGCCGAAGGTTTATTTGGCCCTACTTTTTAGGTTAAAGCCTAACCCAAATAATCTTGATCTGGTGCAAACTTGGTTCGAAACCAGTTTGGCTTGAGACCATGGTCATTAGCCCTAGATGAGAAGTAGTATTTTTATAGAAGGTTTATTTGCCCAGCCAAGTTTTATAGAAGCTTTGAGTTTGTTTTATAAAAAAATGAAAAAAAAAATACATTGTTGTGAACAATGCACCATGCCAAGTTATAAGAGCAAGCAATTTGACATTAAACACCACGGGTAGTCTAATAAATTCCACATGGACATCTACATCATAAGGTTGAAATGCATGATAAAAGTCAAGGACTGCATTTATCAATTTTTCGTTGCATCATTTTATTGATTTGTACGCCATTCACTCATGTTTTTATGAATTATTGGAGATCTTATTCTTGAATTTCTTTCTTTTGTGATATTTTCTTGAATTTTTTGATGTGCCTGTTATAAAGTGAGACGGTCAGAAAAAGATATGCTAGGATGAAAAGAAAGCTTTCGCTTGTTTTACTTGATTCTTTTAGTTTGAGCGCTGGCATACATTTTATCTTTCTTTGTGATTCAGCTACCATAATTTATTGCATGCAAATAGGTTTTTTAGTAGTTTCTAAATTTCAGAAAGATTTGATGAGACGATCTAGATAGCAGATGGATGATCTTGATTTAGTTATTGAAAGAGGAAGAGGAGAATAAAAGAATTAGTCCCTTGTCAATGTTTCAAGAAACAAACCCTTACTTATAGCTATATAAGCAAGACAATGCATTTTGAAGATTTTGAGAGTTACCTTGGTATATATGGAGTATTCTGTTCCTTGACTCTATAGGTAGCACTCATGCGAGATTAGCGTGAGTTGTCGGTATGCCCCCCAAAAAAAAAGTTACATTGGTACAAACTTATGAAATGTCACTATATAAATATGCAAGCATGTATATCATCTTTTTTCGGCGGAAGCAAACAAGTACATTATCACTCTTTCTTAATAGCAACTTTTTCAATTAATAGTCATCTAATCTCTCTTCAATCTTTTTACTTCTAATAATTTCTTTTGCCTTGCAACCCCTTAATTATCCACACAGACAATCCAACCATGTCTAATTTAGATGCATGTATGAGAAGAGGGTCCTGCTTTTTTGCACACCCAAAATCATTGACGACATATATGCCGCGCTTGTAATGAAGCTGTTCATGAAAAAAGCTTTGTTTTGAATATATATTTTAGTCATTAAAGGCATCTACCCTTTGCTAACTAAGTGTTTCTTTTTTTCTTTTTGTACAAGACTAAGTGAAATTAATCCAACCTCCTCTCCAACAACAGTTTGATGAGGTTAAAATTGAGCATCTAAAAGTTGCTTTACTTTTTTTGATAAGAATCCCAAAATTACCTCCCATCAATGAGATTTCATCTAGATTATCGAAATATTGTTTGGCTGAAGAAACATGAACATAGCTGAAAACGTTCTCCTTTTGAATTTGTTAAGGAATCAAGCATGGCCTCAGCTTTTCAGCATATTTTTTCATTTGGTCTGAAGCTCCTTCAGCTTTCACAAGGTTATAGGCTGGAATTTAAATGGTCGGACCCACTTATAGCTTATAGGACACCCTGGAGTCGGTCCGGAAAAGCTTGGGCTTAAATCGAAGTCAAGCTCGAACAACTGTGACAGGGCCCACAACGGCCCACGAGTAGCCCTAGAGCACGGTGATAAGGAGCTACTTAAATCGCATCATGCCCTCCTCCCTTAAGATTCCATCGGCGCCCCATCTTTTCCTCTCGCTCTCATTCTATTCCTTTCCGGGCTAGGGTTTAGTTTCCGGCGGCTCTCTCCTCGCGGCGCTCTGCTTCCCGAAGGTGAGATCCCTAATCTCGACTTTCTTCTAAATCTTGAGCTCCGATGATCTATTTTTTGCGTGATTCTATTACAAGTTTGAAATTTTGATGGATTTCTCGTTATACGTGGTTCGTATACCCATCTTGATATTATAACCCCGTCATATTACTTTTCTCCGTTTAATCTGATTCCTATCTGCCTCGTAGGTTTTCCGGTAACAATGTTGGACTTCTTTTTAATTTTATCTCTTGATTCTTTTTTGGGCCATATCCATGTTAAGTTTATGGACTTGATGTATTTGTTCTGGATTCAAGATTCATCATTGGTTATGCAATTATGCCATGATTAATTTTGTCGGTATTTGTTACATCAGTGTAGCGATTACACAACTATTACCGTATTTCTTTATGTTGCAAGTTGATGTTTCTCAGCAACTGGTGGTTGTTTAATGATGCTTCGGGGTGGGTTTTTTTCTCATATTGATTTTTCTTATCTTTTAACCTCTCGGGTCTCCTCCTTTGATTTTTCATATTGATGTCTTTGATATTTATGTATATTTTCGTCTTGCAGTAAAACGTTCATGTTCTTAAGTCTGTATATAAATCAGATTTGTCCCCCCTTTTTTCGAATTTATTCAGACATTATGTAGAAAATTTTCAAAACAGGTTGACCTGTTATCTAAAATGTGTGACATGGGAGATTATGGGTATTGATAAAGGCATTTTCAACAGTTATAAGACAGGCGGGTAGAGTGTTGCTCATCTAAATTGTCTTGTGATTGTGAACTTGTTTTTCAAGCATGACAATCGTGCCAACAGTGTTAATTCTCATGGATCTATGATTACTTTGTTATTTTTTGCTTCTGAAGTTTAGGTTTGCAAATATTGTGAATTTAAGGAGCTCTGGCAGTTTCTGGATGACAATTTGCTTTATAGATAATGTTAGTTGGACGAAAAATTCTTTAGAATCAAGGCTGTCATGGGGTTTTAGTTTTTATCATAAGTATATAATTGATGAGTATCTGTTATCTGAGTTTATTTTGTTAAAAATGATCTGAAGTGCTGCTATAACATGCATGTACACACGGACACACTTTTAAAATTAAGCGCACATATATGTGTGCTTCAATGCATCCATTCTTCCATATATATTCTGGCATGCTTGCTGATCAGTAAATACATATTTCACCATTTAGTTAGCCACGTTGGCAGAACATGCATAATTAAGTTGCTTATGCCTTGGGATATTAAAAATGTTCCCCATATGCGTGCATTCATGTTAAATAGCTGTTCTCATATATATGGACTATTTTTAAGTCTACATGAATACTAGTGGTTTGTGTCTTCTATATTACATGGGTTTAGGTATGTTTTTGGTTGTGGGCAGGTATCTTGGGTCAGGATCCATCATATCTTGAATCTTAGGATGCGGGGATTTGGCTAGAAAAAGGATCTAGAGTTGGCATAGGTATATCAACATGTATGTAGGGCAAGGTTCGTTGTATCGGTACTGGATCCATACTAGTGCCACATTAGCATAGTGTTGGTACAGCACGGTACGAAATTTTTTGGCATACTGAGAGTCGGTGCACCATTCGTACTGGTACCGAACTGGTACAGTACGGTATGGCCGGTACCATCCAGTCTGGTACGGTACGGCATACCATGATCTAGGGATATAGGTGTCAAGTATGGATATATATCTAGGAGTCGGATCCATAGTATCCCAAAATCTTAGGATATGGGGCCTCGATCAAAAAAGGTCTTGAAGTTGGATATGGCTACGGCTACGTTGACACGTTATCTCGATCATATCTCGTTTTAGTCCATGATGTGTATAAGTTATAATTTTTTGTTGCAGCATACATAATTATGTATATTTTATGGATTTTTTTTGCATTATAAGGGTCAGGAACTAAAATGTAAATTTGCATTAAAGCAAAGGATTGATAGTAAATATTTGTGCTAACACGATCTAAACGGTAAATAGCATGTGAAACAGTGCTTAAATATAATTTTTTGATTTAAGTGGACGTCATCACAGCCATTTACTATTTCCCTTCTTCAATAGCACACGTGCACCTCATGTGCCATCAGCCTGCTAATAAAGTGCCCTATTCTTATGCCTTTTCCCTTTATCATCTCTCTCGAGATCTCATCTTCCCCTCCTGGGCGATTTACTCTTCATCGAGCTGAACTATCGATGGCCGTTCTTCTCCGTTCTCGGGCTAACCTGCTGTTAGATTTTAAGGACCTGTCTTTGAGTGTATTTGCAATGAGTCAAACTTATGCCCAGTACCCATACCTGGTTCATCATGTTGACATTGGTATGCCTGGGAATAAGTGGCGAGTCCAGGTGTCACAGTGCAGTTGCTTGGGCTTAAATGGCATAACCAATTACATAGGTTTCCTGTGCACTAAATGGCCTTGTAGGTATCTTGACAAGCCTCTCATTTGCCAAGTGGTACATCAGTTCGATTTTGGTGCCAAATCAGCAGGTAGACATTGAAATGAGAACTGATTGCAAGTCATTTGCAGAACCTCGATTAATCAGACATGTATATGTGTATATGCCAAAGATTGCATGCATGGGTTCTAGTCTTACTGGATTATAATACTTGACTTGGTGGTTAAGTTAGCAGTGCTGTCATGCCTAGGTCTGAAAAGCAGGCTGTGAATAATCAGCTTAATTTATCTTTATGTTTCTTGCCCCCTGTTTTTTGAGTGGAACGTTGATTTAATTATACAAGAACTGCTTTTTTTGTTTCTTGATCAGTGCTCTCTGTCTCTCTCATGAACCCCTCTCTCCCTCTCTCTCTCTCAAACACACTGATACACTCCCCTCACATGCAATTGTGTTAATTGGCATTCCGTTCACAGTTTATTTATCTAGTTCTTACGTTAATATGGGAGTTAGTTTGATAGGCGTTCTGCAATGTGACAGAGCAATTTCTCCTTCCCTTGCATGTATGCAATGTAAGAACAAGTTGAATGAGCCAAGTTATATTATTTTACTTGATATTTGGTGGTTATGGTAATAATTTCACTGCCTCTTCATTTCTTGCTGACTGATAATAAAGTGTGCTCCAAGAGCGCTGCCTTCACATGTTATTAATTGGCACCATAGTGATGAAGCACAGCCTTTTGCATTTCTTTTACGTTGCTCACTTTTGTATGCTGAAGTTCTTTTTGCTGGCTTGGTAAGGATGGTAAGAGTCAGCGTCTTGAATGATGCTCTTAAGAGCATGTACAATGCTGAAAAGCGTGGAAAGAGGCAGGTCTTAATTAGGCCTTCTTCAAAAGTGATCATCAAGTTCCTTCTGGTCATGCAGAAGCATGGTTAGTCTTATGATATGTTTGTCAATGCTGCAATCATTTGTTTACCAGAAAATATGTGCGTTCATTTATTTCTGATGATTTTTCTGTATATGGCGTCTGTAGGATACATCGGTGAGTTTGAATATGTAGATGACCACCGAGCTGGTAAAATAGTGGTTGAGCTGAATGGGAGATTGAACAAATGCGGTGTTATTAGTCCTCGCTTTGATGTGGGGGTTAAAGAAATCGAGCCCTGGACTGCAAGATTGCTTCCATCACGTCAGGTTAGTTGCTCTATTTAGTTGCTGGCTTTTCATATAACTAAATGATTTCTTGTTTTAATGTTGACTTCAGTATCCTAGTTTTTTGTGAGGATTTAATACTTCAAATTCAACCAGAATGCTGTTCTTGTTGTGAATCTTGCTGATCAAGTCCTAATTTTTTTTCCTTTTTGTACTCAATGTGCAGTTTGGTTACATTGTGCTGACAACATCTGCGGGCATCATGGACCATGAAGAAGCTAGGAGGAAGAACGTCGGTGGAAAAGTGCTTGGCTTTTTTTACTAGATGTGGTTTGATTTTTCCTTTAAGGATTTTAAAGGAATTTTGGAAACTATGCTCTTTTGGTTTTCTGAGGTTTAATTTTGATATTGAATGCAGTAAGAATTTGTAAGACTGTTATTTTGAAGACGCACTCTTGATATCTCCTTGAGACCTTGACTAGTTTGTTCGCTACAATTTTTTTCTCACAATCCACAGGGGTTTCAGTTTTCAGTTGGGTTTTCGGTATCGTTTGTTGTATATTTGTCATCAGAACTCGTGGCCTTTTATAGAAAAGGGGAAGTTGCAAGATTACATTTATGCTTTCTGTGCTAAAATTTATTTGGAAAACCTGATATCAACCATAAGAATCACTAATTTGGCAAACCAAGAAATGCTGCCCTTGCAAACTGGATCATTGCATTGCTGTCGTCTGGATGAGCGAGGGACTAGCGTTTTGGTGTATGTGGTTGCAATTGGAAGGACGTATCTTATATGCCTTTCTGCGTCTGGCCTTTGTCTGGAGTGTTGAAAAGCCAGTAGCTATCATGTTTGCTTTGCCGTTGCCTTGCTGTGGGCTACAACGGTTTCTGTATTCGCTGTGGAACTCTTGGGGGGTTTCATTTCATTTTAAGCACAGCTGATGGTGAATCATTTTAATCCTGAACTTTTAATTTACAGTTACCGATGGATGTACCTTTTGCCTCGCAGCACAGCCATCACTTTTCTGAGGGTGCGAATTGTTTTCACTCTTAAGAGGGCGGCTATTTCTTTTCGCTTCTCAGAGAGTGCTTCTTTTATTCCTACTTGCCAGGGGAACTTTTTATCAAGCATGTGGTATAAGCTCGTTAACGTGGCATAAGCAATGTTTCAGACAGCAGGAGCTGTTAATTTGCTGGGTGAATGTGTGAAAATTATTGTTGGCTTAGCCATGTCCCGGTGCCGTGGTTTATCATTTTGGAAGTTCTACCTGCAATATGCCCCCAAATAACGTTATAGTTTCACATACTGGTTCTCTGGTCCGGCATGTGTTTCAACCTGGATTTAGGCTGAAAACCTTTTCAGTTTGAGCTGTATTCGCTTGAATCAGCATGTAGATTATGTTGCAACAGCCATACGATAGCCTCGACGGAATCTATCTGTTGGGGGAAAAGTTATGACCGAGCAGGGAGCCACCAAGCGACCCACCGAGCAGGGAGCCACTTGGTGCCCCTCAGAGCAGGAAGCAACTGAACGC
>JAOXJJ010000139.1:2445159-2468047 GCA_025769935.1 Phoenix roebelenii | reverse complement strand
GAGCCCGAGCCCGAGCTTCTGTGAAACGAGCCGAGCCGAGCTCTCCCAGGCTCGGGCTCGGCTCGGCTCGTTAACAGTCCTAAAGTCAACCCAAAAATAGCCCAACAACAAACCTAATCGACCCATTTCTGAAGTTCTCAACCTAAACAGATGAGCTTGAGCCAGCTCATGTTTGGTTGGTTCAAGTCAGTACGCCATACTAGCTTAAACCGGGTGGTACAAACTGTAGCGTACTATACCGATTCGGTGCTGGTACCCAGTACAAGTGGCATACCGATACTCGATACGCTAAGAAAATTTCATACCATACCGTACCGACGCTATACTAATATGGCACCGGTACAGGATCTGGTACTTAGACGGCGAACCTTGGTTCAAGCAATGCTGAAGATCAATTGACTTGGAGTTTAATCACTGATATATGAGACAAGTACGATTTGTTCAAGAGTCCTATGGAGAATGGGGGTTAGGCTCCAGTTGAGTTGGATTAGGTACTAAATTATAGAAATTCAGGTTCCCAAACTCGAGTCGACTTCAAGCTCGGTTGATATGTCTCAACCCAAGTTGAACCCAAGTTAGATAATATTAGCTCAACATGATCCCAAATTATGGGTTGATTCAGGTTAACCCAGCCTGAGTAGCACCCCTATTTACACCATACTAATAAAGCTTAATTTCCCAGCAAAAAAAAAAGTGAAAAAACTCATACCCATTAAAAGAAAACTTCTGCTTATCTTGCCAATAGTTACAGTACAAAAAAATGTGGATCCAAAGATTCTAGTCAGATAAATAAATTATATTCGATAGTGGATAAAAGGGAAGAATTGGCCTTGAATGATGACTCTCAGGCCTAAAGTCATTTAGTACTTATTAATCTGAATGGTGAGAAATTATAATCTGCACTTAGCACTTTTAACAGTACTATTGATCTACCAGGTTTCAGAAACCACACATTTATTAAGATAAATGATTTTAGAAAATAATTTTAACTAGTACACAAGTTATCTATGTAATAAGTGGCCAAAATTTTAAAATAATAAAAAGGGGTGCCAGTATAACATTCTGGGAGCTCACCTTTAACATTTGATCATGGGAAATGCTGCCAAGGAATTTTCTATCATTTGAGAAAGCTGTGAGAAAACATAATAACAAAATAAGCTTACTCGCAGCTAACACCTATTGTAAACAAGGTCATCCATACTGATAAGCAGAAAACAAGATGATGGACAGTACCAAGGCGTTCGATAGGGTATTCTGAGTGCTCGGCAAGTGGCTGAATTATTCTATTTGGTAAAATGCCCACCAACCTAATAACAACTGGGATATCAGATTTGAAGGAAAACCAAGGTGTTTGTATTAATATGAACCATAACATTACTTGAACTGAAAGTTTAGTTCCCAAAATAAAATTCAGACCTGATCACTCCATCTTCTGATCCAGAAATAAGGGTATCTTCATCAAGCTAAGAACAAGACAAATTTCAAAACAAAAAAAAATGATGGGAGAAACTTTCAAGTGAATTCAGCAAAAAAAGGGGAGAAGAAAAAGAAACAGCGCAAATATCACTCACCTTCAATAATGTATCAACTGACATAGGGTGCCCAAGAAAACGGTCGCTGATTACACATAGAAGAAAACAATTAACTTGGTGTGCATAACTTAATGCTATGTTCTACAAAAGTGGCACATCCAATGTGTCTGTAAAACTATACACCAATGTGTAGCTCAACATGCATCAAATAGGGTATTGACACTCGTAAACATTGGGTTAATCTCATCAGTGCTTCCCATTGGGTTTGCTATTACTACTAGAACTGTTATTTTAGAAATTGGTGCCAATAACAAACCAGATACTAGTGTTCTATGAAGGCCATTATTGCCATATCAATAGAAGTGATACCAGTGCATGTACAACCACAGTAATTTCTTCAAGGGAGTCATCAAGTATTGGCATTATAACTATCTAACATAGACAGCAGCTCTGGTGCAAATATCAGTGTCATTCTTAATGGTAGCAGTTAGGGTCAACATCAGTATGTTTATTGGTTCTGGCGCTTGTATAAGCACAATTGCAGCATGAATGAACTTTAACATTTTATATGGCAACATGAACTAATTTGTGTTAAAATCAGCATCCAGACCTATATGTCCAGTCATCTAACTAACATTGTTATCAGTACTACATAAAGATAAAGTTAAATATTAACAACAACGCACTGATACTACTATTTGAGTGTCGATTATATAGAATACAGAAGTAAATACAAATACTACTGTTCTTGAGAAACCATATAATCATGAACAAATAAAATCTTTGTCCACCGAGATGACAAGGTAATAGAACAAGAGAAGAAAAACAACAAACTAGACTGTAGTGGGAAAGGCAGCTTCTATTTTACAACTGACCATGCCCACAAAACTGAATAACGACGTACTAACACCTTAAAATTAATGCCAGTTCTGATGTTAATGAAGTTTGCAGTAACAAGTAACATACCTGCAATCCTTGAAATGGCCCCAAGAATATAGCAACAGAGCTCCAGTCTGAGTTCCACAAATAACTTTCCGGCCATTCTGATTTTAGAAAACCAATCAGTGTTGGAAAGTCATTGATGAAGTCCAAATACATGGGGAATCACAGTCACAAAGGTACAAAGCAAGAAAACAAGGCATGAAAAATTTTGTAACAACTTCTGTTGATATAACTAATTTAATTTCTACAATGTAAGTCTTACAAACTCAAGGGAAGTCATTCTGGAGAAAAATTCGTTTTACATTACCTCCAATGAAATTTAACAGAAAGAAATGGATAGTGAAATTAAAGTAGAAATAGACAATGATACTAAGCAACAGATGGTGAAATTAAAGTAGAAATAGACAATGATACCGAGCAAACCTTTTTACCTAGGTGATCTCCAATTAGTTCCTGGGTAAGTACAGGTAAGCAAGTTCAGAATGCTCACAGAAAGCAGCAGATATTGGTTACCTTAATTATAAAGCAAGAACTCGCATCTAACAATTTCTGATGTCATAACCATGATTTAATAATCGAGTAATGTGCAAAGAAAATGTGGCCTAGTAAAAGCAGTGATGAATGTCACCTTCATTATGACTAACGACAGCAACTCATCTTCTGAAAATTCAGACTGGGATTGCACCTAATACCAACATAACAACCAAATCAAATTTAAGAGCACATTCACAAGGCCTTGTATGCATTCTAACTTGTCACAAAAAGGAAATGGCAATAGATAGCTCACCTTATTTTTCCTAAGACTGCAAACAGATAGAGTTCCATCCCCACTGTAAACAATGAAAATCAAAGGGCAGCTTGGAGTTATGACTCCAAAAGCAGCAACATAGATGAAAAAAAAATAATGTGGCAGTCGAAAGCTTCCAAATGTAAGAAATATGAATGAGAAATAAAGCTTTTGTATCTGAAATTGTATAGTGTAGAATGGAATAGTACTTCAATGATTGAAGGTAGAACATCAGAACCATTTCTGAAAAGCATACATAGGAAGTAGTGATGCAAGAGGTCGGGAAGGGGTGAAAAAATCTTGTGAAGATAGACAGAGGAAAACAATGTCCCATCACAGTCAATAGTCTATCAACATGTAAAATCTATTAAGGTTGTTAATAGCTGTGACTTTCTAGCAGCAACCTCTTGCACTACTGGTTTTGATATTTTAGAAGCGACGGTCAGAGACTGCATCAACTAATCAGTATATATCATGGAAGGGAATTCTTTTTGCAACTATATAAATTTCAAAAAGAAGTCAATTAAACTAACGTTCATGCTGAACCAAACAATTCCTCAAACGCTCAAACTAAGGGGTAGTCTTTCTTAGAGATGTAACTCCGGTAAATTTATCATTTCAGATTGCATAAAAAAGGAAATTGAAAAAAAAAAGAAAAAAACTGCTAATGGCCCCCAATAATCTATGGTTTCAGTCTATATGTCATTATCATGGCTCCAACAAATATTGCTCCCTCAATAAATCTAGAGGTTAGAGGATCTGCATTTAGGTAAACGATCAAAGGAAGAAATTGAATTATATCAGCTCTGAAACTCCTTTCCAATGAGATATCCACCAATATAAAATTCAGAAAATATAAAATTATCCACCAAACTCAAATATGTATTAAGACATATAAAATGAAGAGTGGCTTGTTTCCAATCATAAAATATTTCAGTTAATAAGAAGACTAGTAAGTTTAGGATTAAGATGTCAGCACTATGATAGCTATGCTAGATATTTAATGGTTTTAGATAATATTAAGCTAGATTTATGAATATCTCCGCCAACACTCAAGGAACAAGTCATATGGTGCTTTGTTTGAGGGAGAGAACCTGCGGTAAAAGTTCTCAATTTTTGAAGGATCACGCTCTTGATCTTTAAAGCATGCACTCAATAGGTAAGACAAGATTCTATCTTTTTATATATAAAATTTGTTACCCCTATTGTATAGTTGTCAAGATAAGACAAATCCTGCAGAACCCCATTCTAATCAATCAGGCAAAATTATTCAGTTGTTAGACCACCATGCATTATAATAGAATAGCTGGAAGAAGAGTAAGCCCTTTGAAATGCTAAAAAACTCGAAAAAAAACAATGGTGCATGTTGAAATGTAAGGTCCACCTTGTTCCTAGAAGTTGCATAGTACCAGGCACGAAAGCTATATCAGAGATATAGTCTTCATGGGCATGAAAGGAATTGCAACAAACATGTTGTCTGGTGTCCCACACCTGCAAAACCAGCAGAGTCAGCATCCAGTGATATCTACATTGTGTGGAGAGCTAGGAATCAGGTCTTGCCCTCAACCTTGATGTACACTCAGTTAATATTTGTAAAACATAAAATATAGATATCAAATCGAATGTCCAAGAAAAAGCTCGATAAAGAGACAACAAAGCAAGGAAGAGATAATCATTCCCAACTAATCACAACCACAAAAAAAAAAGAAAAGAAAAAATTTCATACAACATCTACCAACATGTTACACAAATTAATAAGAGCAGATTAGCTTACACAAATGAAAATATAACTTGCTGCAAAGATTTCTAAAGGTTACTAGCATGAGAGACCATCTGTAACAAAATCTTTATCTAAATATATTTAGGCATGCATCTAAGACGAGGTGAAGTAATGATAACAACAGCACCAACATGAACTCAACTGGCAGTCATTCACCTTTATGTACCCTTCATCGTCTCCAGATGCAATTGTCGTCTCTGTCAAATTGACCAGGCGGTTCACAGCATCCCTACATCAATAGAACACAAGTTGTATTATCTCTTGCTGGAGCTAAGAAGATACCATGACAAAAACTGCACAATCAAATAAACTCAGCCAACCCATGAGCATCTTCTAGACGGGCAATGGCAGTTCCAGTCTCCACATCCGTGGCAAGAATCGAGCAATCCGGGGAAGCCGTCAGGATTACTGAGAAGAGCCAACAGATAAAAAATGTAATTACGATGTGCAACTGAAGGGGGCCAACAATTGGTTCAGCTATAAATTCTTACCACGGCCCGAATCGACAAAACGAACTGCTCTACAAGACTCAACATGGGCATTAATTTCCAATAACCTAGAACAAGTACAAATTCCAAACCACAATCATATCAAAAAAATCCAATATTTAACTATCAAACCAAATAAATTTGGCAGAACAAGATCACAGGCATAGAAACCAACGAAATTCGGAAAATTGAGGGGCTCTTCGAGCAATCCTTAACACTTCTACTACTGAAAAAGTAGTAATCGATTTGAGGTACCTTTGCGGCTGCGAATCGGCGGCATAACGGTACCTGTTTGCATGTATTTATAATGGAAATTAGACGATTCTTTTATCAACAGAAATAAAAATTTCTAGGTTAGAACTTACAAGTGGAGATCCCCATTGATAAGACCGGAAGCCACCAGAGGAGAGGAAGGGTGGAAGTCGAGATCGAACGGAAGTTTTCCCAGATTAATCTCCATGGGTGAGCTCGAAGTAGAGCGCCGAAGTTCTGCAACCTCGAAAGAGAGGTTTTGGGTTTTAGGGTTAGGTTCTGGGAAGAGCTCGAAATGGAGGAGAGGAAGGGTGGAAGCTACGACGCCTAGGACCGGCCAAGAAAGAGGCGATGGGAGAGAAGGGTGGAACCTAGGGCGGGGAGAGGGGAGGGAGCGTCGAAAACCCTAGGAGGAGACGGCGGCGGTCTCCTCACACTCTCCGGCCCTGGATTTCAAGAAAATTAGGGTAAAAAACTCTAGTTAAAAAAAAATAGGCATGCCACTAAGATGGCAAGCACAGTTAAAACGGACCTTTGCCTTCGCCGGCGAAGTCTAGATTCGAAATGCATGGACATCGATTAAATATTGGGGACCGTATACTCGATGAGAACGCTATCTGATCCAGTTGACATTGAGGTGAACACTCTCCGTTGATGTCTTGCCAAAAATTAACGAAAATGTTATATGTTCGACGCTGTTTTTGTTTGATTATAATCCATCCTTGAGCCAGGTAGGGTTCAAAATGTGCATCCATACTCAATCGTAGGCTTATGGGTCAAGCATGGATGAAAAGATAAACCCAAGAAAATATTTTAGTTTAGGTTAGGTCTGCAAAAAGTTCATCCGGATTGGAATTCATTTAACTCTGTCATATGCTAGATTAGCATATAGGTTTCATGAACCAAAACTAATCTAGATCCAGACCTTACCCAATGCTGATTGTTTTTGCAGTACATAATACATAATTCTACTTTATATCCCTCATGTTTTATATAAAACTTATTAAATACATTTTTGAGATTATTTCATTAATAAATATTCTTCAAAATGCAAAAGGAATTTAACTCTTATACCTATTCTCAATCCAACATTTATCTAGACTCAATCCATGTGTAAGCCAACCTAGACTAAATCTTGTCAAATATGAATGCCTAAATCTCTCAAGAGGTCTAGATCTGAATCTAAGATAATGGTGTATGAGTAATTAACCTCCTAGAATTTTGGTGAGCTTTAATAATGGTGATTAATCTAGACAATTTTTTGTTTGATCTCGATTTCTGCCTTTCCTCTCCTCCGGTGGCTACTGGTCTTGTTGACAAGATCTTGTAAGTTTTAATCCTAGAAAGGATAAAAATGACCATCTAATTTTCATAATAAATACTTGCAAACACGGAAAATTCTGCCGCTGATTCACAGCCCAAAGGTAACTCAAAGCAAGTAGTACCTTTTCAACTAACTACTTGAAAGAGAGATTTTGAGTTTTAGACAAATTTTGTTGTACCGGTATCGGACTACGTATCAGTACCATACTAGCAAAGTATCGGTATAGTACGGTATGAAGTTTTTTTTAGCGTACCAAGAGTCGGTATGCCACCGCATACCAAGAGTCGGTATGCCACCAATACCAGTATTGGTATCGGCACGGTACGTCCTATACCATTCGGTTCGGTACAATACGGCATACTATAGTTTCACGAGATAGGCAGTAGATGTGCATAAAAGATTGTATTCAAATTCGCGTGTATGTTCCATCCAATCCGATCAGATAAATGTTGGACAGTGGAGTTTGGAACTTGCTCAAGGGGGACTGCTTTCACATGGAGAAGGTGACACCATCACAAAATTTTAATGCCCCCAACGAATTTAACGTGAGTTAGGCTAGCTGCAGAGCGTTTATAAAAAGATGTTTGCTGTTTGGTAACTATATTTTTAAAGTGCTGGCACTTTAATATGTATTTGGTAAATAAACTGAGAAAATATTTTTGTATGACAAAATGATCATAAAAGATGTTACCAGTATAAAATATAATATATATTAATATATAAATATCCGTTACTTGACACGGAAAATGACCTGAGAATCCGAAACCCCGTTACGCCCATCAAAATCCCTATTAGATCCTTCGCTTTCCAGAGCTCCGTGGAGAGAGAGGGAGGGAGAGGTCCGACCGACAGAGAAGCGGCGGATCTTGGCGTCCCCGACACGGAAGCCAAAGAGAAGGACGGTGCTTCGCGTTAGTTGAGGTTAATGACCAAATCCCCCTCGTCGGCACCAAAATTGCGTGTCAATGGATCGCCGCGGGCGTTTTCCACGTTCGTTCTGGTAGGAATTCGGATGGAGAGAAAGAAAGTTTTGAGTGTCTGAGTGGAAAAATCCATGTGAGAACGCCTTTTTTGAAGATTGTTGGTTTGAATTGTTCCACTGGCAGGGATCGAATTGGCCGCCGTTCTGTGGAAGTTTTCGAATTCTTATGTGGCTTTAATTTTGATTCTATTACAAATAAGTGGTGGATTCCTTGATTTCCAATGATAAATTTTGTGTTTATATTTGGGAAGATTGATAGATAGATAGATAGATAGATAGATAGAGAGTTAAAGGAAATAAAGGAAAAGAAAGATTTATCTTGAGCTGAAAATAGTCTGTTTTTTGTTATTGAATCTGTTTTTAGTAATCATTCGTCTCACAGTTGTGAAATCTCGTGTTGTGTTAACTGTTATTGCTTGAAGAAAGATGGTCGGAAGTGTGGTAGGAGTCCACTGTTCTCCTCACCCCAATGGGTCTGTTCACTACTCCAATGGTGCGGAGGAGAAACTCGATGAGCTCCGTCGGCTACTCGGCAAATCAGAAGGCGATCCGCTAAAGATTGTTGGCATTGGTGCTGGTGCTTGGGGCAGTGTCTTTGTTTCCCTGCTGCAGGATGCCTATGGCCACTGCCGCGATAAGGTCCATTTAAGAATATGGAGAAGGCCTGGGAGACCCGTTGATAGGTCTGCTGCAGAGCATCTCTTTGAGGTGATCAATTCGAGGGAGGATGTCTTGAGGCGTTTGATCCGGCGATGTGCTTACTTGAAATATGTTGAGGGGAGGCTGGGGGATCGCACACTGTATGCAGATGAGATTCTCAGGGATGGCTTCTGCTTGAACATGATTGACACGCCGCTTTGTCCGCTGAAGGTTGTGACGAATTTGCAGGAGGCAGTCTGGGATGCCGACATCGTGGTGAATGGTTTACCATCGACGGAGACACGGGAGGTGTTTGAGGAGATTGGTAGGTATTGGAAGGAGAGGACAAGGGATCCAATTATAATATCTTTGGCAAAGGGTATAGAGGCAGCTCTGGATCCGGTTCCGCATATAATAACTCCTACACAAATGATTAGCCATACAAGTAAGGTTTTCTCCTTAAACATTTATCTATGTCAGTTAATTACAAGCTCGGTGATCGTATCAGATACAATTATACTACTGCTCGATTGAAGAAACTGCTGGCTGTTAGTATTTTGTTTCCCTTCAATACTGCTATTTCATCTTTTGGGAAAATGAGACTACTAATGGAATATGTTTCACTTCATCATATTTATAAAAGCTTCTTTTTCTGTTTTATTTGAGTGTTTCTGTGTGGGTGTGTGTTTCAACCTCAACAAACTTCAAATCCTCCATTTTTTTTAAAAAAAAGCTTTTTTATTATTATTAATATTATTATTTCATTTTTTAGTATTATTAATATTATCTTCTACATACTGTTATATTGTTGGATAATGTGTTGGATATTTCGACTAAGCATAAAAATCTGCATTGCAGCTGGGGTTCCAATTGAGAACATTCTGTATCTCGGAGGCCCAAATATCGCTTCAGAGATTTATAACAAGGAATATGCTAATGCTCGAATATGTGGAGCTGATAAGTGGAGGAAACCCCTCGCTAAGTTTTTGAGGCAGCCACATTTCATTGTGTGGGACAACAGTGATCTCATCACACACGAGGTTATGGGAGGACTGAAGAATGTGTACGCCATTGGTGCTGGTAATGGATTTTTTTACCTTGCTATTTCTGTAGTAAAGAGATGAATAGTAGTAGCATTTCAAAACTTCAGCACTGTAATTCGGACATTGATTTATTTCTGTGAGCATCTCATCAATATAGTCACAAGTTCAGCATTAGGGAAAAATTTGGCTCGAGGTAAAACATTTGAAATTCAGTAAAATATCCAGAAAATTTGCCACAAGTTCAGAAAGGATTCAAATATTTAAAAATAAAAGAATGTGAGATAATGAAATATTTATACACTTATTCACATTAAAGCAAGAATAGGAGAGGTAAGAGCAATAAACAAAAACAAAAATAAACCAACAAGTAACAACCATTAGCATCGCTAATTTTTAATTCATAATGGTGTCTTTGATTACGAATAGTTTTGTGAATAAATCATAAAATCCATGCATAAATTATCAATAATCGAATATTCTTGATTAGTTTGTTTACCAAAATAATTTGAGGAATCATCTGGTAAGGAAAAATCAAGAATTATTTGAACATTTTTCGATTTTTCAGAGAATATTGTTACCACTCTCGTGTAGAAAATTTTATATAAATCAACAAATTGAGATTTCCTTATTTCATTATGTGATTATGGAATAGTTCAGGGCCTCACATTTTTACACCATTCTGGCTCCTTGTCATACAAATCTCTTGCACACCTGTTTTATGAGAGATACCTGAACATTATCTGGATTCTGAAGTCAAAGGAGACCTCTACCATAATATCTCATAACCCCAAATATTTTGTCCACTGAATATCTTACAATATCAGGCATTGACGTGCTGTAACTTTGATTAACATGAAATCAATTAAACTGTGTTTAGGTAAATCGATATTTTGATTACCCTATGGTATCAATTAACATCATGATTATAATTTCCATTTAATAATATATCTGGCTCTGATTTTGTATTCAAAATATATGCATAACATTTTTGCATCGTTATATTTCATCTTCTGCCATTATCTTGTTGTAGATTGCACAAACTTCTAAGCCCTTGATGGCATGAATTTATCTCATGTGCATCGTGTATGCTTTTTAGGCTACTTTTATGATATTATACAGTAAATGGTTTAAGACAGTTGACCAGGACATTGTCGAGACTTGAAGAGCTAGTCTCAGAGTAAAATGCAATGTCATTAAGTTAAAATATTCAAATTAGATGCAAAATATGGAAAATTAACTTCATCTACTTCTACTCAATGCAGTTATCAAGGGTGACTCTGAGTAGATTGTTAGTTATAATGTCATTATTAATACTTACAGTTGGCAATGCTTCTCTCTAGCAGTCGACAGCCATAAAATAGAATGTATCTTCAATAATTCAGGGAAATTCCAATATCTTGCCAGGAATAGTTACCGTTGTTTCTAGTGGTTGATATCTAAAATAGTTTTTTGACAAGGGCATATTGTGCTGTAAAAGAAAGGAGTTGGTATTGAAGTCACACTTCGTTGACAATTCTTACCAAAAATAGGACCTGAACTCTAAATCTAGCATTTGTCACAGAATACAGGTGAAAATATATGAAATATGGCATGTTCATTATGATTAAAATTCTCTAATCTTATCTTTCATGGCTGTTGGATTGGACTTTTGTCTGCTCAACCTCTGCAAAATGTATTTGAAGTGGAAGTTCTACAGATAACAAATCGACTACCAGTAGTTCAATATGTTGATCAAATCTTGGTTCTCAACCTATATATGTACTTGATCATATGTTCCATCATGTAAGTCCTGCTAGTTTGTCATATATTTAGTAGGTGGTACTTTGCTGAGTTAAAACGTATGATGCTACAGTGGCATGGTTTTGTTGATTGCATTATGGTAAGTTGCGTGTGGTGGTTGGACTGTTAGATGATGTTTTGCTCTGTCTGATTTATTTTTTTCTAAATAGTTCTATTGGGGTTTGATCCACAATTAATCAGGTTGTAGGTTATCTATAATTCTGTTTCTCTGAATGAGATTCATACTACATGGGATATCTGCTTGAGTCCGATGAATAGAACAAGTTGTAGCATTGCCAAGCTCCTGAAGTCTTATGTTTAATGTATCAGGGTTTGATTATATAATATATCTGGTAATTTGTGGAAAGAAAATTTTGAGCATATGGAAATTCTTTCTGTTTCATAGTTACAATGCCTTAATGCTTCATGTAGGGGTGTAAACATAATCCTTCGGTTTCTATCTTTATTTTTTCATTGTCAAATTTATTACCTTTATTGAGAAGTGGTGTTTCATTTTTGTGAGAAGCTATTAGCTGTTGCATTCTTGCAAGTAGAATTGTTTGCCTTGCTCTCATGTTTTTTTCCTCCTTTTGAGTCGGTTCTTTACTTATCAGCTTTTCTTCACCAGGGATGGTAGCGGCTCTAACCAACGAGAGTGCAACTAGCAAATCAGTATATTTTGCACACTGCATATCTGAAATGATATTCATCACCCACCTATTGGCAGAAGAACCGGAAAAACTTGCTGGTCCGTTGCTTGCGGACACTTATGTAACCTTGTTGAAAGGTCGCAATGCTTGGTATGGACAGATGTTAGCCAAGGGCGAACTAAGTCTGGACATGGGTGATAGCATCAAAGGAAAAGGGACCATTCAGGTGTGCTTCTTGATTTTTGTGCTCTGTGCTTTCTGTTAAGCGGTATAACATAAAAACTGGGACCTTACTGCATATATTATATGTATGCAAAACTTATGATTTAGATTGTTAGATCTCATGGACCTTGTTGTGGTTGGTGGTTTCTTGCAGAAAGCATATACCTTGCTAAATATCCATATTTTGATCTTTTCAGGGTGTTTCTGCTGTTGATGCATTTTATGAACTCCTAAGTCAATCCAGCTTAAGTGTGCTACATCCTGAAGAGAACAAGTCCGTTGCTCCTGTTGAGCTGTGCCCCATCCTGAAAACACTTTACAAGATATTGATTAAAAGGTGAAGATATATTTCTTTTTGTATGATTTTTATTGAGATAATCTGTACGCATATTTATCTGTTATGATACACAAGGAAATTCCTTGAAATGCTTGAAATATGTTTTAATATTTAATATGCTAGATTGAACCACCTCTCTCTGTTTATTTTGGCATGTTTGCTTGGATGTGCAGGGAACTTTCAACACAGGCAATTCTTCAGGCATTAAGAGATGAGACCATGTATGATCCTCGTGACCGAATTGAGATAGCACAGAGCCATGCTCTCTACAGACCGTCACTTCTTGGCCAACCTTGACAAAGAATCCTCTCTTATTGGAGGTACCATGCGATTGGAAGGAGTTTTATGTCGTGCGTGTTATTCCAATTTGTAGTGAGCTTGTGAGAGCTGTGACATATAAAGTATCTGCTTGTAGCGCATGTTAGTGAAATTTTGTTCATATTTGTTTGAACCATTATTTTCTATGTTACATTTACAGTCGTAAGAGACTTTATTGACATAAGAAGAGTCAAATAGTTTTTTAATTCATTTGACTTGCAAGCCCATGATGCATATAATACTCTGCATAAATATAGTATCAAACTTACAATTTGGTGCACATTCAGACATGATCTCTCTACCTGGTAGATATGATGGGTGCCAGCAAGTTCATTGCAGGATCCTAATAAATTATTTACCATGCACAGATCTTCCAGCAGCCATTATATAACCCAAATTCTTGAGAGGATACTCATATACAACCACATAAACTCTGAATTATATGAAAGCATCTTAGTGTTGAAATCTAAAGTTCTGACAGAAAAAAAAAGAAAGAAAAAAAGAAAAAGGAATTCAAAATTGATGCTTTTTTCCTGTTAGTTGCAAACAAACCCTCATTTTTTTCATGTTAATATTTTCAATAAATATGACATTAATTGGGAATAATACCCATCTAAGACTAATTCCATCTGGTTTTTTTCCACGTTGCACCTGCTACACTCGCCTGCCAAGAAGAAACTTACTTGCAGATTAAGGTGGAAATACTTCATCATAAGTATGAATATTTTGGCTATTGTAGATTTAGTGATTTGATCATCCAGTCTAAGTAAATAAACACTTTCATGCATAATAATAATAATTACATAACAGCAATGTGTTCACAAACGGGAGGTTTATGAGTTACTGACACATGCTTAAAATTTTTAATTTTATTAGAACGTATGTTACATAAAGCAGCTTCTTTGCTCCCAAATCCTGTGTCATCCAAATTTTGAAGAATGAATGCCAATTGGCGACTTAAACATTAACTCACTGAGAAACCCAATTGTGCTGAAGTCTTCATTTCAGCATCTTCACATATAAATTCCCAATCCAATCTCCTTTGGATCAGTTTCCACCATCCATGGAGGCCTGCTGATGAAAAACTATCAATTGTCAACTGATTTCTATCATGGGGATCATAATTTGATTAAGGACTGAATGGATGAGGGGACTTCACTTATTCATTACGAAATTTATTGTTCCGTGGGCTGCACGTTCAAGGAGGATTTTTCTTGCTTCAATTGCAATACCCTCTGGCTGCATTTCATAGATTTAAAGTGTGAAAACTGAAAGTTTCAGCTTTCAAATGGTATGTCTTATGTAATTATTTCATGTTGTTTTTCTTTTTGTAAAGTACCTCCTCTGGAAACCAGACTCCATGCTGTGTGCTCCCTTCAAGAACTGATAGGACAAATGCAGCTGTTGCATATCCCACTGATCTGATAGAATCATTCACCATTGGTTAGTACAGTGACGGCTGATTCTGATATTAAATTTAAAAGTTTATGGATATCATTAAACAAAATTCATTGCTTGCCACAAACTTTGAGTCGGTAGAAGAATGACTAAGCTCTGTAACTGTACATTAATTGATATATATGTTAAAACTAAATATTCTTATGAGCTGGACACTACCATCCGGCCTAGGGTTACATGAATCTGCCCAGAAAATTGCCTAACCAAAAAACAATATCGATAACTTTTGTCGCATGCATGTGCAAATCAAGTAAGGATAAGGAATGATGAAGTGGAAAGAACCGATACAGAGATTAACACACTTGCACAGCTTGCTCTTTTATCAAGATAAGAAGGAAAAATGTTTCAGCAGTGATATAGGACCAAGCTTCTTAAAGTAAGCTAGAGTGCAGTCGGTAATATAAAGGCAATCTGAAGTGATCCCTGTAACCCAAGGGACTTCTGCATTTGGTCATATATAAAATAGAATATTTCAATAAATCCATAAGTTCTTAATAATTACATACGAGTCCTTGATTCTCTCTCTCTCTCACACACACGCACACACACACAAAAAAAAAAAAAAGACTTAACAAATCCAAATGTTTGCATAAACTCATCTTCAATATTAGTCAAAGCATGCAATGTTTTGGTAGGTGATGCATTATCAGATGCCAGAGAGAAAGCAGGAAATGTAAGTTGCAGACATATGCTTGTGCAAGAGGGGTTAAGAATGCATTATTGATGATTATCTTTGGGTAAAAGCACTGCATTATTATATGATAGGTTATACAGACTCGAAATTATTTGCTTGGTTTTACCATTTATCTTGGAAAATTGTGAAACTAATATATCTATAAATTATCTGTCATACAAAATATATCATGGAGAAAAATATATATATATATACACGAGCTCTAAAATAACTATATAGGGAGATCTGGATACCACACGGAGGATGCAAGAGTGCTTGCAGATACTGAAACTTACACTGAAAGGTTTTTGTGTGTGAATAAACCAAGAGTTCTCTGTCCATTTGAGCACTCCAAGTCTACCTGCACAATATAGATCAATTTTGATAGCATCTGTACAATTCTAGCACAAAAGGAGCACACTGAACATCCACCCAGTAACAAAACACATTCACACTCCCTGCTAAAGATCATGTACTTTCTGTAACTACTAACCCTTATGGATACGCGCTGTCCTGAAATGCCGTCAATGGCTCGCACGAAAGGGTCAAAGAGTTGAACTAAGTTTTGAACTTTACTTTTATCTCGCAGAATATCCTGCAGAAAGCAATTATATTAGCTAGATATACTCATCACAGAGAATGCTGTTGCTCTATCATAAATACAATGTATTTCTTTTAGTTGTGACCAAGTGAAAGTAGCAAATATTTATATTTATGAGTTATATTAATAATAGGTTGCTTTTGCTCATTTAAACCTGACAGTTAGAATTGGCACTATGTGGAGGACATCCGTTATATAATTTTTTAATTTAAAGATCTTTCCCATAAAACAATGACATGATAATAGTTGAGAATGCATGAGCGTACAGCAGGAACGAAATTTGCAATAGCTTCCATTCCCCAGTTCCAGAAGAATGGGGATGTGCCAAATCGAGCACTGACAGTTGGAACACCTAAAATCTCATGAGCGCTTCTGACTTCAGGCAAGTTCCTGAAAAATTTTCTCAAGTAAAATTGAGTTGAAAAGAACCAACTCTTCAGTGCTAAGCATGACACTTGATAGGGCAGAAGTAATAGCAAAATTGGCATTTAATGAGGGCATCATCAAATTAAAATTAAAGGTATTCTGCTTCACATAGATTTAAGTTGCCTGAAGGTCAAAGACAGTTAAAGCACAAATGCGACATGGAAACCAGAGACATTGTTTATTAATATAAAAATTATCTAAATGCAAATTTTCATAGAGAATTGTTTTTGCATTTGACTTACTAGCCATGTGTGGCTGTGTTTTGGATTCAATATCCCAGTCTTTGATGCTTATATTAAATTAAGTGCAAGAAAAGTCTGTGCAGATATTTGAAAGGTTGCTTGCAGGATAATTATCCAGCAAGTGAAGGGTGTCTGAAAAGGTCTGGAAAATATATTTTTTAAAACAGCAAAAGATGCATGAATTGCTAAGAATTACTGTTTATCTCCAAGATGAACAAAAGATGAGCAAGCATGACATAAAAATACTTCTGAAAATGTCGGACGATCCAGAACAACCCAAGATTTGTTGTAGTGACCGAAATGTATATTTCATCAAACAGCAAAAGATGCATGAATTTCTAAGAATTACAATTTATCTACAAGATGAACTAAAGATAAGCAAGCATAAGATACTTCTGAAAATGTCAAATGATCCAGGACGAACTAAGATTTGTTGTAACGAGTGAAATGCCTTGGTAGATTCCCCAGCATGAACGAAAACGGTAACTATCTGAACATACAAACATCATTATACGAATTTAAAGAACCTGCTGTGGTCCTATTTGCAATTGATCAAAAGAAAATTTTTAAGGAATTAGAACTTCTAGACTTACTCACCCAACTTCCAAAGTGTCTCATCATTTGCACATATATCAAGAAATATTAAATGAGTAAGAGATAAAGAACAAAAGGATGTCAAGATGCTATTATTTACAGGGTTCAAAGCTTATGCAGACTCCAAAAATGAATTTAAGGTGCAGATATAGTAAAATGTATATGTTGGATTATGTCATGTAGAAGAATCCACGTATTTTTCTTTGCAAATTAATGGTTAACACATTTGTGACAAATTACTTGATAAAAATTGCCTTAAGAAAGAATCTTCATCGAACTTACAACAAGTATACATCTCTTTTCCCGATCCCTTTTCCAAAGTCAATATTGAGCCCTCCACTATACGGCTTTAATTTGATCTTTTCTCCTGATTAAACAATCAAGTGCCTCAGTTAAGCTTTGCTTTAAGAGGCACATGGTTAGAGCTCATGCATATTGTAGTGTACTTTCAAACTGACCTTTATTATAAGCAATAACATCCTCCCCCAGCAGCAAAAAACTTGTTACCAATATAGTTGGACCAGCACCACCAGAACCTCCAGTGTAGTAGAAGAATCTGAAGATCCCATATTAGCAATGCAGGAATTTCAAATTGTTTAATTATAAAGTGATCATTATCATATATCCAGTTTTGTGAATTCAGAAAGCATGTGAGTTGATGTATTTAACCAAATTACAGAAATTTTAAGCTTATGTAATTTAGATTACTGAAAAAGACATTCTGTTAAAAAATGATAAATACTTAATGAAGGCTGTGATGCATGAGTTGAGCAATAGCGAAGACAGTTCAAACTTCAAAGAGTCATTTATTTTTATACTGAAGCTCTGAAACTGGTCAATAGCTAACCTTCCATAGGAAAGTCTACCTATTCACTAGTACTTAAATAAGTGCATTAATTGACATAAGCAAGAAAAATGGTAAAAGAATCATTCTTTAATTGCCTGATGTTAAAAAAAAAAAGAAGAATAGGCCGGGAGCAAGTAATCAATTCACTAATAAGAACAGTCATCTAGATGAGGTGTACCATATTTTATGACATTAAAGTGCGTCTTATTAATCTAGCAAAACATGTATTTTCATCATACACCATATTTGAGAGGCACGTAATTTAAGACTATGACCTTCGTCGCATTGAACACTTTGCATGAGAGCTTAGGAAATAAATTTTATGTTAGTAAATTTTATATTTACAGACATTTATAATATAGATGTTTATTTTTAAATGTCTGTAAATATAACATGTTAATAGTCAGTGACGTCAGTCATTCTTTGTAGAATAATTAAGAACTTAAAGTGATAATAAATTTGCACAGAAGGTTCAGATAAGTATTGTTTTTTGTTAGTAATCTTCATAGAACATATATGAGGTTTTCTTTTAAAAGCAAAAATGAACTATTTTGCCTCTTTCCTATATGTTTTACTATCCAGGAGTTACACAATTTTTTTGTTCTGATTGTTCCATTTCACATCACATGTATTTAAGACTAACCTTAACCTCTCCGGCTCGCCAGCATTTTCACTTTGGGCAGAGCGCACGAGTTCAGCTGCCATAACTGTAAACAAGTGGCATCAAAAAATTAGTAAATAATATATTAACGACATTATGAAGTACTAGATAGTATAAAATTAGCAACATTAGATATCAACGAACATGATCAAGGGCTTCATACGTGGAAAACTATAAAATAATTTCTTTTTCATCTGCTGCCAGAGGTTCAAAATCTCGTAGAATGATATGGATGAGGAGGAACACAGAATTCAAAATATGATATGCAAAAGTATTTTCATTAGCATAACTTAGGAATGCTTCCAGAAAAATACATGTTGATTTGCCTGAATGGATGGTTATAGAACTTGCCAAAAGTGCACATGCCAAGTCACAGGTTTCTGGCCCTCATGGCCCTCAATAATCAAATATGTTGTTTTTTTTGGTAAAACCATATGTTATACAATTTCAATCATTTAATCATAGAGGAACTTGATTATTAAAACAAAAGGAAAAGAAAAGAAATAGCCAAAATACAGAGTTATGGATGAAGTTCCCGAAAAAACCCAAAACATTTAGGTTGTAATTGGCGTGTGATATTTTGTCTAAATCATCACCAAAACACCTGCAGGACTGAAAATATAGTAGATGAATAAAAGGAGTAGAGGAATAAAAAAAATCTACATTTTGCTTGATGTTACTTAAAGAAATCTTAGAAAAAACCTAACGAAACACCCAACCTAGTCTAGTTTGAGGCATCAAACTTTCATCTGATTGGCATGCCAAAAATCTAATATTAAAGTGAAATAAGTAAATAACACTCTGAAAAAGTATGGTTGCATTTATTTTTATACTAAACTAAAGCCCAACCAGATGATTTGAGAGGATCCTTTGGCTCATTTGACCATTTTTGTTGCGTTATAATTGAGCCACGGTCAGAATTCCAGAACTCTGTTAAGTACAGCTCATAGATATTCTCAAAATCATCCATTTCGGCCTATGAAAGCTCAAATTCATCTGCGCTAACCTTAGTTGCCAGATCTGGGAGCAGGTGTGGGCGTTAGGAAGCGGACATCTAAAAAACACTTTAAGAAGTGCTCAGAAAGCAGGTGTTTGTTCGTGATTTCAGGGAAATTTCTGAAATGGCTATGTTACCCTAGGTAAAGGATCGAGGCCGAAATTTCTCAAACTCTCCATATTGCTATAAATATTTCAGGATTCATTTTGATACACCTACCCATCTTTTAAATTAAGTCTTGTTTCTGGAAGTCAATAAGCAAATTACTCCAGGCATAAAACTTTCTGTAATTTGATTTTTTTTAACCACATTAACAATAATATATATATATATATATAATTCTATTTTCAGAACCTGTTTTTTCTTTTTCGAAGTTTCAGACAGCAACGCGTATTAACAATTTAACATGCCTTCAACTGGCAGGAGGTAGGTCTTTTCCTTCTAAAATACTCAATTATCATTCAATCTAGTCAAAGACTACTGTGCCAAATAAACATATTAATATTTCAAAGTTTCAACTTCCAGATGTTCAGAGTCAGCTTCAAGTATTAGTTATGTTCGAAGTGGACAGATGAGATGAACAAAGACCCAAAGAGGAACCAGTGGAAGACATTCCTTCAATATACTAGGAAGTAGATTTCAAGTACTAGCGAAAAACAGTATCTTGAGATGCATAATCTTTAGGCAATAACAAAAGTAAGATGCATATATGACACCATTGCTAACTCCAGGATAAATTCCACCAGTTGTTATAGCTGGAATGCCAGCAGCTACTGCCTTTTGATGAAAACATTTTGCTCTCCATGCATAGTCTGTATCGTCACAAACGTCTACATATGCTGTCTGCTCAACAAGAAACAGTACTTGTGTGAGGACAATTCATCCTAAATGAAATTTGTGATATGAAATTTGTGATATCTAAGAAAAAGAAGTCAAGACATACCTTAGTAGAGATTGCAGCTTCCAAGACTGTGCACTTCTCTTTGCGCTGAAAAGGGCCAGCTGCATGAACTACTAGATCCACACCTGAAGGTGAAAAATAATGAGGTTACAACTATCATGAGATTCACAACTGTCATCAATAAAGAAATTTCAACACATGCAAGAAAGAAATAACATATGAAGATACAAATAAGTATTCAGTTCCATGTATACATGAAGCTGTCAGAGATAATTTTCTATAAAAGGTTAAAACATTAAGATGAATTGCGCACCTTCTAAAGCTGCTTCCATCATTTTTGCATTGTTAATGTTAAGTTCAACAAACTCAAAATTTTCACCAAGTGTAGAGACTAGCTCAGCACCTCTCTCCCTAACAAATTGTAACATATACATCATAAAATCTGATAAATGTGTCAGAAAAAAAGAAAATGAAAATTACAAACAAGTTGCAAGTCACACATATCTAGAGTGCTTTAATGTATATGAAAATCTCATCAGCTTTACATGTGACTGCTCTCTCTCTCTCTCTCTCTCTCTCTCTCTCTCTCTCTCTCTCTCTCTCTTGCTTATTCTGACCAATATGTTCATATCGGAGCCAACTGCTAATCTATCATTTAAAATCCTAGCTAATTAAAAATCAGTAGTTAGTTGTGAGCATACCAAAGGGAAGTCTGCAGAAAATTAGTTTGTGCAAGCAGAAATCTTATTTGGCGTGTTAAATGGTAGCAGTTATTGGTGTCCAAATACAATTTAAGAAGAAAAAAGTAGGCGTATTTGTATTGAAATTGAGTCTGAAACATGGTACAAATAGGTGTACAGATGCCAATCTCAATATATGCAGAAAAGAAAAGAAAAGAAAAATAATATCTAATGTTTGGGCAGTGAAATGATGCAAAAGGAATTCCACATGTACTGATTCAATTAATTCGAAAGATGTTTTCCATACTTCATATGTAAAACCATGGAGAGATCCATGCAGATCCAAGCTACTTTTCAGTGAGAATTTGGTCGAGGTTTCAGAGGCCGTCTAGGATGAGTGATATTCTAATACACAAACTTCATTTAGTTTCTCGATTGAAATAAATTTGCTGGCTCTATATGTCTGTATCCATTAACCTCCAATATCAATTATCATTATCAATAAGTTAAGCATTTGGCATGATGCTAACCAAATTATTATCTAAGAAAAAATATAGCACATACTTGGAGATTAGCCAAATCCCCATAAAACGAGAAGAACAAAAATAACCTATATGATTGGGGTCCCTTTATAGGGCATAAAAGGATTAAAGAAAAGAAAAGGTCGAAGATGTAGAAGAACAGCAAGAAAAGAAAGAGAGCAATGCAAGAGAAAGAGAGCCATCAGAATTTCTTGACAGAAAAATACGAAATTCATAAGTTTCTTGCCATCAGAATTTAAATGCCACAAATTAAGCCACAACGATAACATTGACCAATGATTGCTGCAGTGAAGAGAGATGACAAGATTCCCCAGAAAAGATACCAAGGTACCAATTTTTTTCAAAATTTCCTAATAAATTTCTAATATTCGCGATTTAAAGCTAAGAATGTCATAAAATCATCAAGAAGGAGAGGAAAATAAAGTGGGACCTATTTCTTCCAGCGATAAGGATTTGGAAGGAGGGACGGAGCTTGGAAAGAGCAGTGGCGGTGGAGCCACCGACCCTCCCGGTTCCTCCCAAGATGAGGACCCGAGATTTCCCATGGTTCCCTCCGCTCCCGCCATTTTTGACGAGGGAGGCAGCCACCGAGGGTTTCGAAAAATGGAGGGAAGCTCGCGCCATAGCGACCTCCTCCCTTTCTCCCTCCCTCACCGAGTAGCTACAGCTTATCTATTTCCGTGCTTGGATTCGTCTATCCGAAGGAGCCTTTTATCGATTCGAAAAGAATTGGGAAACGTGGCTCTCGTCGTTGGCGTACGAAAAAAAAATGGAACCGTTATCCGTTGGCGGGTGGTGATCGCAAGTGCCGCTACCCATAAGATCCGAAACCGTTACTTGCCGTTGTACGGACAGACGATCGTTTGCCCACCTAAGCCCTGGTAGATGTGTAATAGAGCTGAGCTTTATGGAGCTTGGGTCCATCAAGCTTCATTCGGAATTAGTTTCGAGCTTGAACTCTAAATTGAAGCTTAAGTTGTTTCCTATTGTTTCGAACATAATTTCGATTCAAGCCCAGTAGGAGCACGATGGATCAGCTTGATAATTCTAGGTCAAACTAAAATCAATATAAGCTGGAATTAAGCTCGATTCAAGTAATCTCGGTTCAAGTTTGTTTTAACATCTAATTAATTCAAAGGATAGCCAAAAAAACACCAACTAAATCATTGATTCAAGAATCTATTTTCTATA
>JAOXJJ010000139.1:2407623-2445059 GCA_025769935.1 Phoenix roebelenii | reverse complement strand
GAGCGGTTCTGGGTTTCCAAACCTAGCTGGTGACAATTTTCCCACCGCATTCCTCACCCACAACGCCACAAACACGCACAGAGAGAGAGAGAGAGAGAGAGAGAGAGAGAGAGAGAGAGAGAGAGAGATGAGATTGCTCGTTGTGTTGATTTTGGGCTCAGTATGAAATTAGTTTTGAGCTTGTTTTATTGGTTCAAGCTTGATTGTCAAAACTTTAAGCTAAGCTTACTTCAAGCTTCTCTCAAGCTAAGCTCTAGCCAAGCTCAACCTACTCAATTTATTTGGCAGCCTTACATGGACATGGATAAGGAATGCTATTGGAGCTCATGTCATGGCACACAAACAATTCTCTTGCCCATCTCTTAATGCAACTCGTATGATTTATTGTCATGCACGTGTTCGACTGATTTTCAGCATTTTTTTGAATCTAGTGAGCTTTTCATCTACACATAATAAGCACTATGACTTGTTTTGTAACGGCCTACTTAGCATCACTTTTTTTATTATTTTTAAAAATGGAATACAAAAATAAAGGTAAAAGGATATGTGTAGTACTACTATTTTTATTTTCTAGTTTCAAAAATCATTTTTATTTTTTTAAAAAGAATGAAAGTAAGAAATTCTTAATTTCACTTAAAAAATAAACAATACCTATCTTTTACTAACACCACCGTCAAAACCATCTCTATTGTTATTGCTACCGCTATCGAAAAAATAAAAGTAAAAGATTCTTAGTTTTATTTGAAAAATAAGAAACTCATATCTTTTACTAACACCACTGTTAACACCAATTTCACTGTCATTGCTACCACTATTGCTTTTGTTATTAATACTATCACCGTAGCCACTACCATAGTTGCAAAATTGTTTCCACCACCATTATTACCGTCACTGTTATCCTCTTCACCACTACTACCGCCGGTGCTTCTACCATCACTATCTCTGCTACCAGCACTCCTATAACTGCATCACTAGTACACTCACCACTATTATTGCTTTCATTATCTTCGCCGCTACTACCGTCACTTCTAACTCATCATTATGTTTATTTTTTAAAAAATAATTGACTATCCAAACATATTTATATACAAAAATTTAGAAATAAAATATTTTTTATTTTCATTTCGGAATTAAAAAAAAAAGTGATGCCAAATGGTAGATAATCAAACCAAGCTTGAAAGGCTCTCAATAGTAGTTTTTATCAATTAAACATTAAAACAAACTTGATTGAAATCAATTAAATGTTAGATATCCACATCCACGCAACGGTCAGCCCGCTATAGTCTTCGAGCTTGAGAAGAAACACCAAAAATCGCTTCAGCAGTGTCTTATCCAGGTTATTCATGTGAAAAATAGGTATCTTAAGAGCATCGCCAATCATGTTTGACCCAAGTATAGCTCCAATTTATCTCATATCCCCCTCAAAAAGCTCACTCACCTTAGGGTGAAGAGTATTAATATCATCATTAAAAAAAAAAAAACTTTTCTCTCTTTTTTTTAGCGAGAATTCCTTAAGGCTCAACCGCGCCATGATTGATTTGAAGTAACTGGACCACTTAGAGAATATTTCCTCCTGTTGTGGTTCAAATCTGGCCCAAGGGTGTTCATGCCGGTTGAGCTGAGGGAGCCGCCGATGTGGAGAGGGGAAGACGGGAACCACCTCTTACGTGACGGCCATGAACCTGCACAAAACCTCACCGATTTTTTCGGTGAGGGCTCTCCGACGAACAAGTTAGAGCAGATAAATTTTGAACTAGTCAAGAAATCAGTGAGGGCTCTCCGACGAACAAGTTAGAGCAGACAAATTTTGAACCAGCCAAGAGAGAGACCCTTAGGAATTACCTGACCGAGCTATTTATAGCCTCGGTGGAGTGGCCCGGGTGACGGAGGTACTGTCAGTCCCCATCATAAGGAGGTATGGCTATGAACCGGATGGCATGCAGCCCAGATGGGCAGGTGATGTGCGGTACAGTCCGTTCTTAAGAACGGTAGGGCGTTGACAATCACAGCAGGGCATGGCCAGAGTAGTCACGGTGCCGTCTGACTGCTGCTGGCCGGTATGGAGGCATGACGCGGTAGTGTGGTGGAGTACGGCTGCGTAAGTGGGTGTGAGCCCGCACGCTGGCGTGATTGCTGACGAGGCCGAACTCGTTAAGTAGTCACGTCATGCGTTTGACGAAGTCGGCCTGACGAATACTGGGAGTAGCTCGAAGGTGCGCCCCGAGCTCGAAGATCGGAACGTATCGCTGGAGGTTTGGCGTCCCGAGCTTGGTCGGGACGGGTTGGTGTTTGTCTGGAGGCACCCTAAGCTCGGTCGGGGGAGTTGGCGAATATCGGAGTTGGTAGAGTTCCGAGGACGAGATGGCTCTGGGCCGAAGTGAAGATTTAATCATTCATCGTTGGTATTTATTGGGCCGAAACTGGATGGATTTTTAGTTGTGGGCTGGACGATCCATTTTTTCTCTATCACCTCCCATTGAGGTGGACGAAATAACTGATGTTTATTAGTTTTTAGGGGTGAATCTTATGCTCGTCCACTATAATTTTATGGACCACCCTAACCATGATGTTGAAAGCAGACATGGCTTCCGTCGAGTAGATGCCACGCTTGCTAAGCGTGATTATTCTCTCTTAAGTCTCAGCATTCTTCTCTTTCTTTTCTTCATCCGTACTCTCTAACTTTCAAGCTCAGATCTCTTTATAAAAGTTCAACTCATAAACAAACCAAGCTTGAACAACAAGCTTGATTTTTTATAAAGAAACTCTAGGTTTCAAGCTGAGTTATCTTTATGGAAGTTTAACTCAAACAAGCCGAGCTTGAACAACAAGCTTGATTTTTTCTAAAAAGCTCTCTAACTTTCAAGCTCAGTTATCTTTATGAAAGTTTAACTCATAAACAAGCTAAGCTCGAACAACAAGCTTGATTTTTTTCCAAAGAATCAAAAAAAAAAAAAAAAAAAAAACTCCCATCAAGGGCCATGGATCTCCACCCTCTGGTGCAAGTGTGGAGATGAGCAAATTGTCAAAAGCTGATTACGTACGATCGAGACAAGCACCAAGCCACATCTCCAACTCCCGGTCATGATAACTCCCCGCACGGAAGCGCGCGCTTGGCCGCTACCCTCATGCGTAAGCTCCGCATCGCAACACGGCCCCACACGTGCCCATCAATCCCTCCCGCTGCTCCCCACGAAGAATTTGACCCACGCGTCAGCGGCTTTGAGGCGGTTCAAAATCACCCAACATATTGCCTCAGTATACAAATCGCATCCGGTTTGAAGGCCAGGACTCAGGGAATCGAGTTGATCTAGAAGCTAAATCGTAGGGCCCGTGGGATGCGGCTGAATCATAATATCCGTAGACTTATGAATAAGTACACTTTTGATTATGCCATTTATGTCCATAGAAAGTTTTATATGAGATAATCATATCTCGATACGGTCTCTTTTATATATTTTTTTATTTATTTTGACTTTATGAGCTGTAGCCATGCTCGCTGTGTGTGAGCTGTTGCCTGTTGTACTAAAAAAAAACAACAAACAAAAGAAAAACCATTTGTCTTGCTTGGCAAGGAAGGCGGAGTTGGATGGGTAAGTATTTGAAACTTGAATTGTTGCACGACCAACATTTCAGAGTATACCCGAGTATATCTTTAATAGAAGAAGATTTATTTTTATCAATTTTTTATTGAAAGATAATAAAGATAATAAATATTGGTTTTACTTGATTGAGCTCAAATTAAAATCAAGTTATACTTATTATCTCTCATTGTTATTATTTATATTTTTAATAGTCATCCTTTTCTCCGTTGCAGAGGTGTGAAACTATCGTTCTTTTAAACGCGGGTCGAGTCGACAATGCTTGGTCACGAGAATAAGTCCAGCGAGAGAGCTTGCTTGGGTTTATCAATCCGCAATTCTCTCTCTCCTCAAGAAAAACTCGCGATTGGAGATGGCAGGCTATCCTCCTCCGGGCTCCGGCTACCCTTACGGCGTGAGGCAGGGACAGCCCTACGGCGCTCCCCAGTACGGTGGTGCCCCGCCGAACCCGTACGGCGCCGGCTCTCCGCCGCAACCCTACGGTGCCGCCCATCCACCGCAACCCTACGGGGCCGCCCCTCCGCCGTCGGCGCCGTATGCCCCGGCCGGGGAGAAACCCCCAAAGGAAGGCAAGGTGCAGGGGGGCCACGGGAGCGGGGGCGGCTACTACCAGTATCAGACGCCGCCGCCGCTGGCGGGGGCGTACGGGAGCCCGTTCGCGGCGCTAGTGCCATCGGCGTTCCCGCCGGGGACGGACCCGAACGTGGTGGCGTGCTTCCAGGCGGCGGACCAGGACGGAAGCGGCTTCATCGACGACAAGGAGCTCCAGCAGGCGCTGTCCTCCTACAACCAGAGTTTCAGCATCCGGACCGTCCATCTCCTCATGTACCACTTCACCAACAGTAACGTCCGAAAGATCGGTAAGCCCTAATTTCCCCTTCCTCCCCTTTTCTCCTTCGGAAACCCTTAAAATCTTGATCGATTTCCCCTCTGGCACTGCCGATTTGGAGCCCTAGGCTCACCATAGCGTCGCTGGCTGGTCGGTCGCTATCGTGCGCGCGCCGTTGGTTTGCGTTTTTGTATCTGGGTTTGGAACAATTTAGGGTGGGTGATTTTGGTAGGACAGATGACGCACGTTTTGAGGATAAAACAATTTTTTTTTTTTAAAGAACTCGAGACTTTTTATATTTAGGCAACCGAAGTCTTGACTTTTGATAAAGAAACCACTCTAAAAAGCACTAATACGAGAGCTGGTAAGTTTTGGCATATCTGGTAGCTTTTACTTTCAGGGGGCAGGTTTAAGTCGGTGTCAAGTGGATATCAGGGTCCAGGGAACACGTAGATTGCTAAAGTTTTTTCCCCTCCATTTACACCAGGGATGTGAACAGGACAGATTCGATGTGGTTAGCAAAAAAAAATCAAAATCAAATCCGAAATCCATTGACCGCTCTCTGAAATTGAAATCTAAACTGAAGCCGAATGGTTTTTGGAATAAAAAATCATAACCGACACCGAAAAAAACCACAAAATCAAAGCCGAAACTAAAAAATTGAAAACTATTTAACTTTTTTTATTAAATTCAAAATTTTTATGTATAAATATCCAAATTAAAGATATCATTTATAAATTTCATATAATTCATACCAACTCAACTAATAAATATGTCCAAAGATAATAACACAATCATCCAGTATACTCAATAATTCTAAAATAATAACACAACCATTCAACAAACTCAATAGTTCTAAAATAATAATGCAACTATCCAACAAATACAATAATCCAAGTTAAAAACAAATCCAACTACAATAAAAAAAATAAGCACAACAAACACAATAATCGCGAAGAAGAACCAAAGGGGGGAAAAAGTAGTCTATCTAGCCTTTAGGATTTGTCCATTTAGTTGTTTACTCATGGTTTATGAGTGATCCAGATTGAATGGGATAGAGGGTTAGAATTTATACTAAATATAAAAGGTACTGAGAGATATCCATTATGTTTGGTTTTGGGTATGGTTTCGGGTTCGGTGTAGGGTTTGGTTTCGGGTCGGGTTTGACTCGGAGAATTCATTAAAATCAAAACCGAAACCGAACTGATTTGATTTTAAAACCATCATCGAAACCATTCCTATTTAAGTTTGGTTAAAGACTGCCCCGTTCAGTTCGGGGATGGATAAAATATTCGAGTATCTGTCCTAGTTGACTTCCCTAATTTATACTCAAGAGATATGCTTTTTTTCAATCTGTGTTCTTTAACTTATGGCTTGCAGAATGTATACTTCTGTGAGTTAGTCTTTTGTGCAGTTATGCCCCTTTGTTTGAATGTCCTTAATCAACATAGAAAAATAACTTTAGATGCAAAATGGCTAACATACCATTCTAACTTTGCATTAAAACCCTTCTCAATTCATGTGTGTAGAGGTAATTTAGCTGGTTGGATTATGTTTTTATCCAGCCAAGTTGTAGTTGACTGAATGTGAGTAGATGGGTGTGGAAGGTAGAGCGGTATAGCTGCACAAAGAGCGTCATGCAAAGGTAAACATATAAGTTGCAAGTATTCAAGGGTATGCACACAAAAAGGCATTTGTTTAGTGCTATGTGAATCATAGTAGGACTAAGTTATCTACTGAGATAGTACCATAAAATTTCTTAAGCACCACTGAACTTTATTTTGGATTATACTACCCCTTTGCAAAGGGTGGGGGTTCGATTCCGAAGGGTGACACCCTCCTTCCGAACCCCGTTACTTCGTATCCCGATTCCGCAAGTATTAGACTCAATCTACCCGGGGGCCTGGCTTTACGCTTAGATTGAGGAGCATGTGGATAGAGGGTAGGAGGTGGGTTTAGAACCCCACCCGTTTGAAAAAAAAAGAGAGAAGAAAAAAAGCTACCTTTCAAAGTGGGCCCCACATTTTCTAATTCCAAAAATGGTGTTTATGCCTGTGGTATTATTATTCTTCAGATTTTTGAAATGTTGATTGACTTTTTTCATAACTAATGATTCCCTGGATTCTTGAATAATCATTCATGGTATTATTATACTTCTGTGAGTTAGTCTTTTGTGCAGTTATGCCCCTTTGTTCGAATGTCGTTAATGAAGTTAGAAAGAAAATTGACTTTAGGTGCAAAAAGGCCAACATACCATTCTAAGTTTGCATTAAAAGTCTTTCTAAATTCATATGTGTAGAGGTAATTTTGCTAGTTTGGTTATGTGTGTATCCAGCCAAATTGTAGCTGGCTGAATGTCAGTAGATGGGTGAAGAAGGTAGAGAGGTATAGCTGCACAAAGAGTGTCTTGCAAAGATAAACATGTAATTGCAAGTATGCAAGGGTATGCACACAAAAAGGCATATTTGTTTAGTGCTATGTGAATCAGAACAGGACTAAGTTATCTACTAAGACAATCCCATAAAATTTCTGAAGTACCACTGAACTTTATTTTGGAACTACCCCTTGGCAAGGGGTGGGGGTTCGATTCCGAAGGGTGACACCCTCCTTCCGAACCCTGTTACTTAGTATCCCGATTCTGCAAGTATCAGACTCAATCTGCCCGAGGATCTGGCTTTCAGCTTAGGTGGAGGGGCATGTGGATATAGAGTAGGAGGTGGGGTTAGAAACCCACCCCACTCGTAAAAAAAAAGGCAAAAAGTTACCCTTCAAAGTGGGCCCCACATTTTCTAATTCCGGAAGTGTTGTTGTTACCATTTCGATAGTGAGAACGTGTTGTTATTCAAAGAAAAAAAAGATAGTGAGAGCGTACTCGATAAGAATGAATATATGACACCCGCCATAAAAACTAAATGCTTTTTCTCTCACAAGAAGAAGCATTATATGCCGATGATATTATTATTCTTCAGATTATTGAAAAGTTGACTGACTTTTTTTACCTTGAAGGATTCTTGAATAATCATTCATGGTATTATTATACTTCTGTGAGTACGTCTTTTGTGCAGTTATGCCCCTTTGTTTGAATGCTGTCAATGAACTTAGAAAGAAAGATTGACTTTAGGTGCAAAAAGGCCAACATACCATTCTAAGTTTGCATTAAAGCCCTTCTAAATTCACGTGTGTAGAGGTAATTTTGCTGGTTGGATTATGTCTTTATCCAGCCAAATTGTAGTTGATTGAATGTGAGTAGATGAGTGTAGAAGGTAGAGAGGTATAGCTGCACAAAGAGTGTCTTGCAAAGATAAACATGTAAGTTGCAAGTATTCAGGGGCATGCACACAAAAGGGCAAATTTGTTTAGTGCTATGTGAATCATAGCAGGTATAAGTAATCTACCGAGACAATCCCATAAAATTTCTAAAGTACCACTGAACTTTATTATGGATTATACTACCTCTTGCCACTTAAGGCAAGGGGTTGGGGTTCGATTCCAAAGGGTGACACCCTCCTTGGACCCTGTTACTCAATATCCCAATTCTGCAAGTGTTAGACTTGATATGCCTGGGGACCTGGCTTTCAGCTTAGGTGGGGGAAGGGGGCTTGGACATAGGGTAGGAGGTGGCTTTAGAACCCTCCCTGTTCATAAAAGAAAAAAGAAAAAAGAAAAAAGAAAAAAAGAAAAATACCCTTCAAAGTGGGCCCCACATTCTCTAATTCCAAAAATTGGTGTTTTGACGATTTCAATAGGGAGAGCATAGTCAGTAAGAATGAATATATGACACCCACTATAAAAACTAAGCTCTTTTCCTCTCAAAGGAAGAAGCATCACATGCCTATGGTACTTCATATTATTGAAAAGTTGACTTTTTTCATAACTAATGATTCCATGAAGGATTTTTGGATAATCAGGCTTTTAGGCTTAATAAGTTTCATGAATCATTCATGAGTTATTTAGTGAAATATGCAACACTTTTGTTTGTTGCTGTTGTCTATGTTTGATTTTGCATGAGGCAATGCATAGATCTATCTGCAATTCTTCATATCTGCATCAGATCAATCATAATCTATTTCAATCTTCAATTATCATAATCCTTTTTGAATGTATGAATACTTGTCTTTGTTCCTTTTGAAGGTAATGGACTAATAAAATTGTATTTTGCACATGTGTAATCCATAATTGGGATGTGCAGCCCAGCTCTCCCACCTGAAAAGCAAAAGACTCTTCTTTGGAATTACTCTGTTTTGAGATGGGATTTGGTAAACTATATCTTTTGTTGTTAACTCGCAATAGCATTCTGAGCTCTTTATTTGAACTTTTGATTCTGTCCCTGGATAGGAATTATCAGTGAATGATGATCCATAAAGCTGACCCCAAATAGTGAGGATAAAGCGTGACAACTATGTGTATATATATATATGTGTGTGTGTGTGTGTAGTCCCAGCATGGATTATTTGTGGACATTGAACATGTGATTGTAGCATTTCCTTTGTCCCAAGTGGACTGTTGTTCTGCAGCAACATGAAAAGTAGACCAGATATCAAGCTGGTCAAGTTGCCAGTTCACTAATTCAACTGTCAGCTCAATAGGGCGGACAGGAGACATATTAAATAGAATTATAAAATACATAGAAAAATTAGATGCTTTGTACGGAAATATGTAAAATTAAACATAGATCATATTAATGTCTGGTGAAATTGGTGAAAATATAGCAAACTAAATGAGAATATAGCAGATTAGAATAAGCTAAAAATGGAGAATATCATGTACATGCATGACGAAATGTTATTAATTAGTTATAGCATAGCAGATAGGGAAATTTTCTCTCCTGGTGTTAGGACTAATTGTATGGGTTGTGTATACTCCAGTTCTGTGTAACCTCTTCTGTTCACCAAAAAAAGGGAGAAGGGGTACCCCTGGGGGGTGGTTTGGGGGGTGGCGGTGGTGGTGATGCGCTGCTTTCTGACATTTTTATTTAACAAGACTAAAAGCTCAACTTTTTTAGTCCTTAAATGCCAACGTTGGCGGTTCGGGACGGTTCCGACCGCTCCGAGCCGTACCGGTGGCTCACGGGTATGGTTTTGGCAATAGAAACGAAATCCGTTGCCGAAGTTGAAGAAAGAGAAGGAAGAGAGACAGAGAGAGAGAATGGGGGAGGGAGGAAGGCCGGCGGAGGCCCGTTTGAAACAAGGGAATGACTGCGTAAATTGTGAAAGGCCCCAATGTCGGCCTCCACCGGACTCCCTCCCCCCCTCTCTCTCTCTTTTCCTCTCTCGTTCTCCCTCTCCCTCGTCTGTTCAACTGTGTCGGTACGGGCTTGGCACGGCACAGTGCAGGCCCATGCCGACTCGTTTCACTGGAGAAACGGTATAGTGCCCGCTACCTGTTCTGTCGACGTTGTTAAATGCCCACTAGAGGAGTCATGGGAGGAGAATAGCCTCAAGGGCCCTGGCCAAGGTGGGGGTGAGTGCAGGACACCAGCGAGGGCTGTTGAGGGTTGAGGATTTGAGGTCATTTTAGGATTTTGGTGGGGTGGGGAAGCTTGTCTTAGATGGAGTCGGTAATTGCACGTGCTGGAGTGGCCTCAGGTCCAGATAAGAGCACAAGATAAGAGAAAGGGATTCGATTGGGTCTCTTTATGGTTTTTCTTCTCAATTTTTGATATCAATGCACAAGAATGCCTTTGAATTTTAAGTTGATGACAAAGTAGTGACTAACTGCTGGTTTAAGAACCTGCCAGTTCTCTTAGAACCAGAATTTGATAGTTCACAGTAAAGAGCACTGAGTTACGTGGTATTTTCTGGTTTGATTGCATATCGGATCTTCTGAGGGAGGCAGAATGGCATGGCTGCACGTTCACGGGTTTTCCCTTCCAACAGGGTATGGTGGTTCAGTTCAGAAGATATCTGTTTGTGCAACTATTCTTTCCTCTCTCTCTCTCTCTCTCTCTCTCTCTCTCATAAAAGGTCTGGAACTCTTCTATGCAAATGCCAAAATCAGGATGTTATGTGTTAGAATTTTGGTTGCCAAAGCATTGCTCCATTTGTAATTTCAGGTGCCTGAGGTCCCACAGGTTTCTTTTCTGTCAAAGGAGGGATGGTGGTGCCATCTCCTCTGTTTGGTCTTAAAATTTTCAGAAACAAGATTACTGTGCCATTTTTTTTTAAGAATGGGTCCCAGTCTTTAAGATCTCTAGCGACATCCAAATCCTGCTTGCCGTTGTTCTAATTAATAGTTTTTGCACTCCAATCTAGCAACTCCATAGTAAAGTCTAATCATATGACTTTCGTACTGTGCAGGGCCAGAGGAGAATATAGTAAAGTCTAATTGTATGACTTTCGTACTGTGCAGGGCCAAAGGAATTCTCCTCGCTGTTCTACAGCCTTCAGAACTGGAGGGTATAAGATCTACAAGTCTTTGTTGCAGGAAGTTAGCCCTTTAATTTAATTGGTTGCTAACATGTTTTGCATATCTAGGCCATCTTTGAGAGATTTGATCGTGATCACAGTGGTAAGGTTGATTCTTCAGAGCTACGAGAAGCTCTTCTTAGTCTTGGGTTTTCTGTTTCTCCAGTGGTCCTGGACCTGCTCGTGTCCAAGTTTGATAAATCTGGAGGCAAAAATAAAGCCATTGAATATGATAACTTCATCGAGTAAGATTTTTTTTCTACCTTACTCCATTTGTGCTTAGCATGATATGCATGGGAAGGGCAGTTTGTTGAAATATTGCTGGGAGGTAGCTTTTGTTATATATTATCTTTCATATGAGTTATTTACACCTTTTGACTTATTTGTGTATCTTTGAATGCCTTGCAGATGTTGCCTCACTGTTAAGGTAATTGATTAATTCATTCACTAGTTTCTGATATATACAATTTTCTTTGATGATTGCGATTTTCTGTTGTCCTCTATGGATTGGACCTAGAACTGAAAATGTATATTTTCTGTTTGGATCGTTGGGATGGCAGGGGCTAACAGAAAAGTTCAAGGAGAAGGACACCGCGTACATGGGGTCGGCCACATTCACTTATGAATCCTTCATGCTCACTGTCTTGCCCTTCCTCATTGCATAAAGGAAGCTGTGTATATAAGCCTTGTTCTCTTTCGGACAGATTACCCAGTGTTGCACTTTCTCTGCCTTGTTTTCCTCTAGGTCATGTTGCTTGTGATACTATTTAATGTTGATTCGTGGTGACGATCTTTTCCTTGTGTGTTCCTTTGTGGACATGAGGCCAGCAACATGAAATGCTTTGGCTTTATAGTCTGATCGAACATCAGGCGAATGGATGCATCATGCAAATCTGCATATATGACTTCAGTTGCTGGTTTTTCACAAACTTTGTTTTGGGATTTGCTGAGATTTTCTGTTAGCTCAGATCTTTGCATGCTCTACATTCTAGCAGCTTCATGTCAGAGCATCCATGAAAATGAACGACAAATTGAGGGTGAAACTTTGGCAGTTTCAGAGTCCAACTTAAGACGAGGCATGGAACCTCGCAGTAAATGTCGACTCCATTGAGAAATGCACTTCGAGTTCGGGACATGAGGTCCATGGTTATATCTGAGTTAATATGCAATTCTCGCAATGAGGCAGTAATTTAATAAGTTAGGTAAAGCTGAAGCCATGGATGTAATTATTTACAATTGAATCAAGTTAGGTGATACCCTGTTTCGGAAAGGGAAGAAGGAAGGAAAAAGAAAAAAAAAATAAAAGAGATATAAGAGTGAGAACAAAGCATAATAAGCTGGTTGTGTGGTATGTTTTGATACTCACCAATTTTGAGGTAAATTGGTATTAATATATGAGATCACTGTTAGAATATAGCTCAGGGAGGGGACTAGATCTGAAAATAGCGAAACCAAATAAATTAGTGTAAAGATCATGGTATCTGTGCGGGGTTCGGTATTGGTTAAGCAAATTTTGGTAGAGAAATTGATAATATGGGGATGCCAATTACAATGATACTGGGGAAAGTGGGAGATCTTTCCTTGCTTCAGGTTTCTTCTCTTGGATTGCCATGCCTAAAGAGTACAGATAAAGCAGTATGAAGATGCTCGCGGTATTGGAGCATTGGTGACCTGGCCCATCTGTGGCAGGCGACACACTAGCCGTAGGTTTGTTAACGAAAAAGAATTCCAGTGAAAAAAAATTACAACCTATTAATATACTAGCAACCACGCACATTCAGTGCACATTTAAGTAAAAAGCAAATTAATAAATAAAGAATTCAAGGGACTCCTGGATAAGAGAGAGAAAATAAGTGGATTATAGAAAGAGGATCGCTGTTTTTGTTTGTTTTTTAAGTTTTAAACAGAGTCCAACAGGTTAGGAATGTCGGCTAGAGATGCATGGAGATTTTTGTTGAATAGAGTCCATGTGTAAGCGACATCGTGTGGCCATTTATAGTTTTGCAGTTATTAATGAAAAGAGAAACTAAGGATGTTCTTGTTAGAAAATTTGACGAACTGAATCTAATAGAGAATGTACCTTCTTCATTTAGTAATATAGTATAGATTTATAGCTTTATTATATTTAGGAATTTGCATATTTTCATTCAACAATACAATATAAATTCATATATTTATTATATTCAATGGATAAATCCTAAAATTTGCGAGTAAATCTTAGAACTCATGAATAATTGAATAATTTTTAATTAACACATTTACAAAGAATAATTTGCAAAATTATTCTACCAAGAAAAATTGAAATAAATTTCAATTAAAACTCCACATATAAATGTTTAAAATGCCCAACTTGGCTATTCACAATTGTAGAAACAAAATTCTTTTATCATATAGTTGAAAGCTAGCTTGTTTAGTCAATAAACTTGAGAAAGAATGAAGCAATCATGAAAGGCACACTAAATTGCATTTATGACAACAAGTGGTAGGGTTTGCAAGGAGGACCTTCAAATAGCAAACAAAAAAATTAGACCAGTAACAAAATATACTATGGTGAAACCATATTTCGTATTTAAGTACTCGTATGAAAAGTAGTTGTTTGTGCTAGAGAGGTGGATCTCTTTTAGAATTGAATTTTTATTGGCTGTCAAAATATTTGCAAAAGATAAATCATTGTTAAAAAAAAAATAATGGTGTGACTCACTAGCAATCAAAAGGCAATCTATATTTTATAATTTGGAGACTATTTTTATTTAATGCTCTCACAACCGGCGAGGTGTCCAGAAGCCGTTTTGGGCGTTTTGGGTTGGGCCCATGGCCTATTATATAGACACTGTAAGAGGCCCAAGTCTTATCCGATCCTTTTCCAGGAGCCGTTGGATTGTCCGTCCAAAAGGCTCCTCTCTTTCTTCTAGTTTTCGCAGGTTAACCCCGACCTCTCTTCTTCCTGCGGCGGGAACGGAGAAGCGCCCGAGAAACTCTAACCGTAGGTAGCTCCGCTCGAGCTCTAGCCATGGCGAACTACGACCTCACCTCCCGGATCGCTCCTCAACTCGACCGCCACCTCGTCTTCCCCCTCCTGGAGTTCCTCCAGGAGCGCCAGCTCTACGCCGAGGACGAGATCCTCAAGGCCAAGATCGAGCTCCTCAGCCAGACCAACATGATCGACTACGCCATGGACATCCACAAGACCCTCTACCATACTGAAGAGGTCCCCCAAGGTCGTACCTCCTCTCCCCTCTCCCCTTAGGGTTTTGATTTGATGGAATTCTCTCTCTCTCTTGGGGATATGAATTTTGTGCTGGATTCGTGTTGGCAGAGATGGTGGATAGGAGGGTCCAGGTTGTCGCGAGGTTGAAGTCTCTTGAGGAATCGGCGGCGCCGCTGATCTCTTTTCTTCAGAACGCTTCCTTGGTTCAGGAGCTGAGGCCCGATAAACAATACAACATCCAGATGCTCAATGATCGGTTTCAGGTATCCTTTTGCTTTGATTTCCTTGGTTTTCCTTCTGTTTTCATCAATTTATGAGAAAAAAATTCGATCTTTAAGCTTTCATGATGCAGTCCGTTGCTAAGATTATGCAGAAGTACGTTTTGTTTTAAAGATTATTAATGAGTTCAGTTGGTTTCTGAAATGGCTTGCAAATTTATTGATTAAAAGAAGAAGAGCAGAAGAAAAAATGGTAATTTTCCTATTTCGTTGTTGAACAGATTGGTGCTGATCATATAGAGGCTTTATATCAATATGCTAAGTTTCAATTTGAGTGCGGGAACTACTCTGATGCTGCTGTCTACTTGTATCAATATCGTGCTTTGTGCACTAACAGTGACAGAAGTTTGAGTGCTTTGTGGGGCAAGCTAGCGGCAGAGATTTTAATGCAGAATTGGGATATTGCACTCGAGGAACTTAATCGACTCAAGGAGATTATAGATTCCAAGGTCTTATTTTTGGCCCTTTGCTGGGTGTGCTGTGTAGTGTCTACGTGTAGTTTCTTTATGGTTTGCTTGTTTCTTTTATGCTATTTTTTTAGTGCTTTCCTACTTTCTTTAATATTATTGTTTTTTTTTTCCGTGAGGCAGAATTTTGCTTCACCTTTAAATCAACTGCAGAATAGGATATGGCTGATGCACTGGAGCCTTTTCATCTTCTTTAACCATGAAAACGGGAGAAATGGAATCATTGATCTTTTCTTCCAAGACAGGTTTGGTTCTCCAGATCAAATTTGAAGTATCAAGTATTGAACTGTTTTTTAGTCTTAATGAGTTGTAACCATTCTGCTGCGCTTACACTCATCCAAGATGGCTTAAGTTTGCTTTTGGGTATCTAACGTGGTCAGCATTAATCCTTTTTGAAACATGTTCTTTAGTCAGATATTCCATTTCTCTTATTTTTGCAAAATTTACTGAAAAATAAATAACATTACTGTTATAGGGTAACACTATATTACAAAGGAAGAATATTTTAGGTTTCTCTCAAATTGTATTTGCAAAATTGGTTGTCTCTTTTGTGGATTTTCATTATTTTTATTTTTGGTAGCAAGAAAATGTTTAGAAACAAAGCTAGAAAAAGGAAGATTTACATACAAGTCACTCCAAGTTCTTGAATAAGAGGATAACCAGAACATGGATATGCTAGAGAAGAAATAAATCAATAACATTGTGGTGGAAAATTTCTTCATGAGCCATTCTCAATGCAGGAAAACATAAAACTTGGACAATATACATATATTTATAGTCATAAGCATCCAGATAGGCCCAATGTTTCCCTGCTGTTGTTGAAGGCCAACAAATTTGTTCTTTTCAAACTGCTCACCATATTTCATGCAATTTAATGCTGAACACTGTCTAAACATAAGTGCAGGTAAAGGTAGGGCTCCAGATTGAGAGTCTGAAAGAAACTTTGCTAGATAGTGGTTCCAAAATTTCACCTTCTTACACGATACCACTAAAAAGATTTATCTAACTCGCAATGTAGAAGCAAGTGACTCATCATCTCATCACCATGAGTCATGAAGAACACTTGCAGTCCAGTTCAGTTGCTTTTTTTTTTGTGTATTTTATAGATTTGCTCTGTAATTGGTCCAGCTCTAGATTGTTGTCCAATACAGGCTTGTATCCTTTATGGAACTCGAGTATTTAAACCATTCTTTTAGCAACTACTAAACTGAAACTAGAAAGTTAACGGTTTGATCCAGGAGAAATATGCGGGCCTATTTGGCCTCTTGTCTCCCAATATTAACATCTATACAATGTATTAAGAACTTGAATATGCAAGCTTGGATCAAATGTAGTTAAGCTCTTTAATTCCCTGTTGATGAATTTATCAAAAAGAACTTCATCATCAAGTAAACCTTCCAAAAGCATCAATAACCCTTTGCTGTTTGCTAACCAAGGCATTTCGATTAGAAGCTTTAAGAAATGGTTTAGGGAACGAAGATGTTAGAATTAATTTTTGACATGAACAAGACAGTTGAAACATTAATTGATGATCTTCATTTTTTTGAAACATTTCTAAAATGTTTAGCTCCAATGTGCTATTAGTTTTACTGACAATTTTTTTTTGAAAACTTAAAAATTACTAGAGAAGTGTTTAATTCAATCAAATTTGCATCTTAACCAATAGCTTTCCATCCATAGTTTGATTTGAACTAGAATAACATGCTGTTATTTGAGATTTGTTAGAAGCACTCATGAACTCCTTAAGGACTTATCTGCCCATCAAGTTGATGAAAATTGTCCAGTTGGCTTGTTAAATTGGTGACATTTTTCCTTAAAAAATTTTTGGGGTGCACTCCGCATTTTTTAAGCCAAAACTTGTTTTTGACCTCCATCAAATCCATCGTGCGATGTTTGTTGCCTACTTTTGTTCTTGATTTGGTGTCTTGTTGCGGCTTTCTTCTTGTTTCTGCTGAATACCTTTTTGTTACTGTAGCTTATAACTTTAATATGGTAGGATCAGTCTATTTAACTTCAAAAGTAAATGATCTAATTGTTATTGTTAGATTTGCTAGAAATTTATTTGTGTCTGTATTCTGTAATATATCTTAGATTTTAAATAGAATAAGATAAAAGGAAAGAAATAAAGAAAGGTGTTGGATGGCATGAGATCATGCTTGGGGATTGATAATAGGAATTATGAAATAAAAGCAGCTTGAAACCTTTCTCTCTATTTCTTGAAGTAGAGAGGAAAAATAATTGGATTCTAATTTATGCTCTTAAAACTAGCGAAAAGTTGAACCTACTCCCAATTCACTATCATCCACCTCTCTTATTTGTACACACTATGAAAATAGTAAGTTGCTTTATTGTGTCATTGTGAGTAAATCAGGTCCAATTTTAGACCTCCCTTGAAACATTTTATTCATGGCCAAGAATGTCATAATCTAGGTATGCCAAGAATGTCATAATCTAGGTATCCCAAGAATGATTTGGCTTATCAACTATGACATTTATAATTATTTAGTTATGATCTTGATGACCTTAATTTGTATGAAATAACGTTTTAGTGTATTTTGCCAAGGAAGCTATCTTTCAGACCCTTTAATTGAGTCATTATGCTTTTATGCAGGTATTTGAATGCTATTCAAACAAATGCACATCACCTCCTACGTTATGTTGCAACTGCTGTCATTATCAATAAAAGGAGAAGAAATATGCTTAAGGAGTTGATCAAAGTCATCCAGCAGGAACAGCACTGTTACAGGGATCCTATTACAGAATTTTTAGAATACTTATATATCAATTACGATTTTGATGGTGCACAGAAGAAGCTCGCGGAGTGTGAGCAAGTAAGTTACTTGTTACTCCAATTAAGTTTGCTGATGTTCTGTATCTTTTAATTAGGAATTTCTAGTATTGTATGCTTCATTTCAACATCTTAGTTAGGAAATCAGGTTAATTCATGTTATTTAGTAAAGGTGGATAGCTTATATCGAGATTGTGGATTAGATAGCCTAGTTTGAGAATCTAACTGTTCGCTTTAACTCCGTATCACTTCTGCTTTCCCCAATCTTTTCTTTTTTTGTCTATCTGGAGGTAAGATCACTTTTAACATGTTTTAAGTTCTTTCTTTGCCTATTTGGAATCTGTAGAAATTGTTACAAAGGCACCAACATATGTTACAGACTGGGAGTATGATGTTAGGTATTTGTGCATGTCTAAGTGCCAGATCCTTCTAGTTATTAAGAAATATCTTCTTTTGGACTTGTACCTAGTTGGCATACCCATTACCTTGTTTCCTAATTTGACATAGGTGTAACAGGTGATATGCGCCAACCACTTCTGATATGACAATGTTGCTATTTTTGTTGATATGACTTCTTGGGATCTCATTTCCTTCTAGTGCTTATATACATGACCCCTTGCAATTCTCTCCCATATTTTCCTAATTTATGCAGCCATAGGAGTCAGCAACCATGGTGCTGTGGAGGTTCTGTTCATTATAATCAGAGGTAGGCGTCCCACAAACAAAGATTAGAGCCTACCTAATGGCCGACATAAGGACAAAGAAAATAAAAGGCTACAACATATATAAGTATTCAGCTCAGAACGTATATAATACTCATATAACAGGACTGCTATTTAGTGGGCAACAATTCTTAATATCTTGATAAATATGGTGCAAGCCATATGGATCAGTCTACTTGGGAGAATCTTTGATATAAATTTGTGCTTGCTCTTGAAGATAGCTGGGGTCCAAGCATCAATACGCATATTGAGTAATGTGGAAAAAGTTGTTATAAACCATGCTGTCTATAAATATTTCCTACGCATCAAAGAAATTTCTATTTCTTGGTATTGCCTGGTTATTTTATTATGATATCACTTAGCTGGTTTTGCTGATGAAGATTGAGTTTCTACTATGGCGAGAACTTTGTAAAAGAATTCATCTCAAAGCTCATTAGATTTTAGCACCAGAGTGTTAAGATATGCATTTGTTACCTTTTTTTTTTTTTGGATAAGGAAGGGGAGATTTGCAACTCAAAAATATAATACTAGGATAATACTAGGATGCAAAAATACTAGGATGCAACCACAGGAGATTTTTCTACATATTTGTGTAAAAGGCACTTCTACTTTCATACAAAGAATAATACTAAGATAAAGTATAAGGTTGGAATTATTAGTTTCTAAAGTGGTGAGCTCTAGTGAGGATCATCATGTTAGTAGGAAAATGAACAAGCACATTTTGGCATTTTAATTATCTAACAAAGTGATAGATGTCTTGAAGCTTGGCATACTTAGAGCAAAATGTTTTCATATGAATAACAGGAACAAGACAAATAATTTTTAATACATGGTCATTGCAGAATTAGGTTATTCTTGGTATGGTAAGCATCAAAGAATAATTTCATAAATGTGCAAGAAAAACTCTGTTCTACATACAATGATGGATGAATTAGCATTGTGATGATCATCACCCGAGCCTTTCTCTGACCAATACACAGTATACTAATTTTGAAAAATGTTTCATTGAAGGATGCACAGATGATTGTAAATCCAGTGCTAACCCTCTAGAAACAAGAGCTGAATTTCTGACTTAGGCAAATCTTAGTAGTGATATATCAGAATTATTTCTACTTCAGATTGTATTATAACACAGTATATGTACTGCTATTTTCTGGCATATGTGTATTTCTTTTGTTATGCTTGGTTTGTAGCCTTAGTTTATTGCACTAGAAAACCTTTAAATACATCACATTTTTGAATCTCCTTCCAACTTGGTTGACTTTGCATTTTCCTTTCCAGCTCTGTCATGGTGTATGTGATTATCTTAATTGTACTTATTTTTTTTTGCTTTGCTGCGATTTATTGTCTCCTTATTTCATGTGATGCTTACAAATATTATTTGCCTCTTGTTAAGGTAATACTGAATGATCCATTTCTTGGAAAACATGTTGAAGATGGTAACCTTACCACTGTACATCTAAGGGATGAGTTTCTTGAAAATGCTCGTCTCTTCATTTTTGAAAGTTACTGTCGCATACATCAGTGCATTGACATCAGGTAGGTAACTTCCATTGTAAGATTATTACTAATGCATATGAAGTTTTTCAATTTATTAGATATATGGACCTCTTAGGACTCGTTTGGTTCGCGGAAAGAATTTTCTCACTGGAACGTTTTTTCTGGGATGATTCCTAGGAATATGATGCTTGAAAAAATGAATTTGGTATGTTTGGTTGATCATGAAAAAGTGGCACATTTCAGAGTAGCTTATGTTTGGTCGAGCATCTACTTTCCTAGAAAAGTTGTATAAAATACCTTTTACACCCTTAATAAAGGAAAAAACCTTACCTATGGGTTTTGATGGCTTAAGGGTACTTTTGGAAAAAAAGGACCCTAATTTCCAACTGATGGGAAAGTAACTTTTTCATGTCCTTCATGGATTTTTTTCCCCATAAAACATGAGAATTTTATTCCTATGGGAATATTACTTTTCCATCTCTTTTTTTTTTGAAAACTCCAACCAAATAAGAGGTATTTCTTTATTTTTCTATTGACCACACTTTCTCCCCTTCTTTTCCTGCGAACCAAATGAGTTCTTAAGATTGTCTGCACTTTAGTGTGTGTATGTGTGCGTGTATATGTATATATGGTCACAACCTCACTTTTTCATGCCTTTCATGCCTTGTGTCTGTGCTGCATACACTTGTTAGCTGCCCACATGATTGCATGAGATTTTATCCTTCACGGAAGCAAATCAAGTAGAAGAAATGCCTATTAGTCTCTCTATTTGGATAACCAGAACATCAGTTAATCTGACAAAAATGGAAAGTATGCATGATTATTAAATATTACAAGAGATAACTATTGGAATTATTTCTCATTTTGAAGGACACATTCGGTTAGTAGGTTTTTGTCTTCCAAATTGAATGAGAAAGGAGCTGTGGTTTTGGTGGCAAGCTTTGAACAAATAGACAAGTTCAGTATTTATGCACCACTGAAAAAACAATATGTTAGTGGTGCAGCTAGGCTTACAGTGCAGAATGGTCAAAATTCTTTGGTTTTTTTGTGGGACTTTATTAGTCCAATCCTTAGACATCTTGGCCTTTACTCATTTTTGCTGATGGCATAACAACTTGTCTAAGATAACATGACTTTTCTAAACCACACATCTTAGAGCGGAGAACATCCAAAGTGTTGTGGAGCCCCTATCAGGAGGCTGCAGACTGTATCTTGGTTGGGGAAATCACAAGGTTGTTTATCGGGAGAGGACGTCTGTCCCTGCTAACTGGCCTGTAAGTTGTACTCTGGTTTGACCCATGATTATATGTAGGCCTGTGGTGAAATTACATTCATCAAGATGCCCAGGCTATGTTATATTGCTAGCTTTCAGTGCACCTCAGGTTGGTGATGTACAACCAAAGGAGAAAAACAAGTGGGGGTTTAAATTGTAGTCCTGTAGAATTTTTGCATATGATGGCTGCATTTGCTATTCAGGTTGATAAATCATTGTTTTTATCGAGTTATAATGATTAACTCGGCGCTCTACAGATAACAATTAAGAAAACATTTTAAACTGTCATTTAGAAGATTTAAATAATGCAGAATTGGATCTTTCATTTGTTTAATTGTACTATACTAAAGTCTATTTCTTGTGAATATACTTGCCCATCAAAAAAGGATGGATCCACAGTTCCTTAACTTGCTGGCTCATACGATGAAACTTCTGATAGACATATAAGTGATAATTCTCCTGTTTAGAACAGGGGATTTCTGTTGTCTTCCCATTAATTAGCATTTGTTCACAATTACTTGCAGTAAATGGCTTGTAGTTTTTCTCTCTTGTATGATGGTTTTGTTGCTATATATCTCTTGTTTAGAGTACCCTCTTCTTTTCCCACATATAATGGTAATAGCTACAGTTCTTTTGTTTCAACAAGCCGATGCTTGAAATTAATTGCTGATACTCGAACCGATGTCTGGTAACAGCATGCTTGCTGAGAAGTTGAACATGAGTTATGACGAGGCAGAAATGTGGATAATGAATCTTGTTCGAAACTCAAAGCTTGAGGCGAAGATTGATTCAGCATCAGGGACTGTTATCATGCGAACCAATCATCTTAATGTGTATGTTTTTCTGCATGTCTTAAGATTTGCTGGATTTTTAGTTATGTCCATGCAGAGTCTTCTACATCCATTGATCTCCATCTCGATCACAAATTTGATGATGAATATAAGGAGGTTATTCATCCATCTGCTAAACTACCGGAGGTCTACTCGGTAGTCCTGATTAAGATTGGATGGTGGATATTGTGGTTAAATATCTGAGATTTTTGTTCCTTTATTCTATCATAATTTGCAGCTATATTTTTGTGTTTGTTCTTATGTTTATATGATTTTTCTTCTTTGGTGTTATTTTTTCCCTCTTTACCAGATATGAACAGATCATTGAAAACATGAAGAACCTTAATGTGCGGACATATGTTTTGGCAAAGAACATTCTGGAACCCGCACAAGCTGCTGCTCGCTAGAAGCAAAAGAATTTTACCACATATAAGAGCAAGATTAATGCAGTTTTTAGATTGGAGCATGATTTTCTCTTTTTTTTTGTGATTTTGTTACAGAGCTAGAGCTTTCTATTCCTCCAGAAGATTTTTGACCTCGCTGTGGTTTTCTATATGTTGAGATTGTTTCAGTACCTTACAACCTAATGTTCTTTTATTTACTTTTTTTTGTCTACTGAAATGTATGGACATCTATTTTGCTTAATTAACTGACACATGCCCTCCGTCATGTCTAGCCCTTCCATGATTTTGAAACCAGATGATTGAAAGAGCAGATGAAATAATAGAAGTCATCATATGACATCAAATTGATGAAAGATGGGTGCATTAAGAATTCGAGGTTTACTTAACAGGTGTTTCGGGATGTCAAGCGAACTGAGCAGCTCGGGCTCGGCATGAGATGAGCTCAAATCATGCTCAGTTTAAAGCTAAACAACCCAAGCTTGAATCAGTAAAATAGGCATGAAACTATTGTCAAGTCAAGCCAAAAATCAAACCAGCTTGATCAGGCTTGGATATGTTGAATTGTATATATGAAATATGTATTTCATGTAAGTACGTTATTGGGTTAAAATGTTAATCGGTGCCCTTTTGCTCTTTGGATCAACTAAAAGTTAACTGAGGTCTGAACTAGATCTTCAACCAAGCTCAGGATCAAGATTTGAGCTCTCATGCAAGCTTAAATCAAGTTTTATTTAATCTTGAGTTGATTTGAGCTCGATTCAAGATTATCAAGCTGTTCAAATATGTTTTTGTTCTGCTCCATTCAAAATTAAGATTGAATTGAACTCAAAATGATAGTAAATAAATCAAGCATAATCTAGGGGTTCAAGTTTGAAATTAATTTTAAACCAAACTTATTAGATCTGAGCTCAATCAAGCTTGGCTCTTCAAGATTATCAAGCTGTTCAAATATGTTTTTGTTCTGCTCCATTCAAAATTAAGATTGAATTGAGCTCAAAATGATAGTAAATAAATCAAGCATAATCTAGGGGTTCAAGTTTGGAATTAATTTTAAACCAAACTTATTAGATCTGAGCTCAATCAAGCTTGGCTCTATTATGTCCCTAGGTGCAGAAGTGGAAAGGGAAAGTCTATATCATTAAGGACTCGTTTGGCTCGTAGCAAGATTTTTTTCTAAGTGGAATGTTTTTTCTGAGAAGATTTAAGGAAATATGATACCTGAAAAAACAGTTTTGGTATGTTTAATTGATCATAGAAAAATGACACATTTTAAAGTGGCTTATGTTTGGTTGAGCATTTATTTTTCTGGAAAAGTTGTATAAAATACTTATTATATCCTTAATAAATGGAAAGACCTTATTCATGGATTTTGGTGACTTAAGGGTACATTTGGAGAAAAAAAGATCTCAATTTTCAACTGATAGAAAAGTAGGTTTTTCATATCCCCAATGAATTTTTCTTTCTCATGAAGTAAGAAATTTTATTCCTATTGGAATGCTATTTTTTCATCTCTCCTCTTTGAAAATTTTAATCAAACAAGAAGCATTTTTTTCTTTTGTTTTTCTGCAAACCAAACGAGTCCTAAGACTTCTCATAATGGTTGTCTTCCAAAATGTAGGGATGTGTATGGTGTCAAAATCACCATGCAGTAGCAGTGGCCATACTACTTTCTAGGGACATGGTTGCCTGGTTGGTTTGCCAATGTGAGCCTTGTTCTCCAACTTGGTGCAACAAACAGTGGACATCCAATACTTTACCCTGTTATCCTCTAGGCTATATGTCATTGGCAAGTGGCTTTTGCTGCAGGAGAGATCTCTCTCCCTACTTTTGATTGAGTGTTTAGGTTGTCATGAAAGCTGTCCATGCGGTGCTTTGATATTCTTCAGTACCAGCACTACAATATGATCAAAAGATATGCTGAAGAGCACAAAGGAAGCTGCAGATCTCTAAGCCAGATCAAGCACCTACTACAGCATGGTGCATGTTTGGAACTATCACAAGTTTAGGTGAGACAAGTTTGGTGATGCTTGATCTTTTGATAGCGATTGGGCAGGAACTGCAGCTCATTAGACAAAAATCCCAGATCAAGCACCTACCACAGTGCATGTTTGGAACTGTCACAAGTTTAGGTGAGACAGGATTGGTGATGCTTGATCTTTTGATAGCTATTGTGTAGGAACTGCAACTCATTAAACAAAACTCTGTTCTCCATAGACCAAAATATAGTTGTTGTTTCGCATGGCTGCTTGCTCAGGAAGGAACAATATACAACCATAGCTGCTGGTAAATTCTCTTGGTAATTACAGTATGGTTCAAAAGCTTCAAATCAAATCATAGCATCTGTTGGAAAAATCAAAGTCTCTTTCCTTCGTTCTCTTTCCTCCATTCTGAGCAAGCACAAAGCTGCATGCCTTCTTAATCCAGTTAACTGACTGCACTGTATCCATATCCTACCAATAGACCGAGGTGGCATAGACCGAACTAAAATGATCTCTGCATGTGTTTATTACAGAATTCAATGAATTTTGATGGAAATATAACAGCAAACAAAATGATCTCTGCATGTGTTTGTTACAGAATTCGATGAATTTTCTTTTGAATATAACAGGTGAGGCCATGCAGATTATAGGTCATTAGGAATTGATTGAAAGGAGAACCATAGGTGAGATGTAGAAAGCTAAGCCAAAAATACTTTAAATTCTCCAGGGTTCTAAATAGCAACCGTCACCAATTGCCCTTGCTCACTTGTCACAGCAACTGCCGTTTCATTTGGAATGGTAAAAAACCAAATCCGCCCTACTCTAATTATAAGAGAGAATTATATTACAACTTTCTCTGACAGAGCCAGAGCAAACTTAATTCCAAGTGATTGCAGAAACAGTACAAACAAAATGGTCCACATCCATGATCCTACAGATCCACAAACATGAAAAATCTATTAACCATAACTACTAAACCTTGTCCCGGTTAGATGGATTGGCAAACACAAAATATCTGGCAAAAAAATTTATGTTCCATAACAATTTCTGTACGGCAGACGTGCTTTCGAACATACTGTAAGACTTCATTCCAAGATAGCTAACAGATTGTAAATTCTCGAACTTATGCGGGGAAAAACTTCGACGGTCGACAGGTTATTTGTGAGACAAGACCTCGAATCTGGCTTGTTTTCGCAGAAACTTTTATGATGCTTTACGATTAAGTCGTTCGAGCCAAAATAGGTGGTTCATGAGCCATTCGAAATATAAAGATGGCAAGAATTGACCTGACATGTAATCCATTCTGACCCAGACTTAATTGGGTCGAATTTGAGTCATAGATTTTTTAACTAGGGTCGGTCATGGATCAAATTTTTGAACCTGAGTCTTAAATGGATTCGATTTGTGTTAAAGCTTTGACCCAGCTTGAATAGTAGAGAAAATTGCAATTAAGTACTAAGAGTCTCATCAAATTATACAAAAGAATTCTAAAACCATGTAATCACAATTTTGTGTACATGCAATAGTAATTTTGAAATTCATGAGAGAAAAAAAGTCCTGCTCTTGTGAATTAAGTGAGACGCAAATGCACGAATGCATGCTCTAGGCATTCTCGCTAGGGAGAAGGAAAGATGATGAAATAGAAAGATGAGACTAATAACACGAATATACATATGCAAGAATCTTTATAAAGTTTTTAGTGATTTATATATGGTGAAAAAAATGTCGCCTAACCCAAAAGCTAGAATTTCACCGCGAATTGCTACATGTTAAACTTATCTTGCTGCAATCATCTTCTCTTGTTGTTTCTATTTGTATTTTATACATGTTGTTCTATTATCCAGGATACCAGGATCTTCAATTGAAAATTGCGGTTGATGCCATTCATACTCCAAAAGAAAGGCAACTGCTACAACATCCTCTATTATTCCTTAGGACCCCACTAAAGTTCTGTCCAACTAATTATAGAACTCATTAAACACCTGCCACTCAATTATCACATGACTACAGACAATGACAAAATCTCATCCTTTAAATACAAAACTTAATTAATTAACACAAATTATGTCTTTCATCATCTTTAATTAGTTACAATTAATGGACTTCCCTTCTATGTACATCATGCATGATCCAATCATCAAATCTTAGCAATCCATCTTCCTTATCTCAATAATTCTAGATCACTTGCAAGTGCAGACCTCCATATCTTACCATCAAAAAAGAGATGGGCAGCTAGCTGCATGATTTTTAACAGGGACATGCAACTCAATAACCATTGCCTTGATGAAGATAGCCTTTAGTTGATAACATGTCTGTTGAGAATTATATTTCAAGAGACAAGTGTTAGCATGTCAAAAATAATGGCAAACCCTAAAACGACAAAGGGTGGCATCATGGTGTTTTCTTTTGAGAAAAAGAAAGGCAACACCCACTTAAATTGAGCAAGATCATAAAATATGGTGAAAGTGAGCATCAAACCTAGATCATTGATACGTGAATTTCGAGGGACATTTCCAACCAGTAACATAATAATTTTACTCTTCCCTGAAAAAAAAAATTACACCACCAAGGTTAAAATTGGAATTTGCCAATAAAAATATATATATGAGATAGGCCTAATCCGGTCCATGTCGGAACGGACATGATTCAAAGCAGGCCGGCAGCTTCCTGGTCGGTACGAAAACAACGAAAAAACATCAAGGGGAAGGAGAGGAGAGGACCAAAGCAGAGTCCACGAGAAACCATGGCAAAAACGTTATAAAAAAGAAAGTCGAGGTCACTTTCCAAGCACTCTGGCAAAACCTACGACACGAATCCACGCCGCCACAAGGAAACCGCTCGCTCTGGATTGCTATCTATTTCCCCCCCTCCGAAATTAGAAAATAAGCAAAAAAAAAAAAAAAAAAACCTTAAAAAGAGAGATAACATTAAAAATTAACAAAGTGAGCAAAATAATCAATAAAAAATTATAATATCCCGCCACGTAAGCGAAACGTATCCTTCCCCAACACCGCCTCCGTTTTGTTTTCCCCTTCTCCCCGATTTTTTCTCAATTTTTTTACGTTTAAATACGCCCATCCTTGGCCTCTGTAACTCCCCGTCTCCGAATTATTTCTTCCCCGCTCTGTGTTTGCGTTCTCCACCGCTTCGATTCGGTCTTTTATTCGATTTTTTTCCCCAACGTTTTGGTTCTGTTGGGGTTTTGCTTTGGTATTTGGGGGGAAAGATCCGACCTTTATATAGAGCGCTCTCTTGTTTCGGGGTTTAGTGATGGTTGGGGAGGGAAGGGGGTCGTGGAATAGGGAGCAGGGCTACCGTTACAAGGAAGGAGGCAGTAGAGCGCATAAATCTTGGAGGCCGCCCCATCACCCTGGTAAAATTGTTGAATCAGGTCTTGATTTCTTGTAATTTTGAACGATGTAAATATTGCTTCTTTGGCTTTGATTTCTGGTTTCTTTATGGATTTTTCCTTGGTTGGCCCTTGTTCTGGAGAGTATAGTTTTATCTACATTCTTGGCTTCCTCTTTGTTTGTTGATTGATTTTGGTTTTTGGTTTAGCTGTCATGTGGTGTTTGGATCTTTATGATCGTGTTCTTTTTGTTGATTTCTTGTGTTCTTGTTTTGGGTATGTGGAACTGGGATTAGGTAATTTGGTTTGGGATGAGGACTGCTTTGATTGCTTCTATTTTCTAGGGGGTGAGGATGAGGTGTAATCTTAGGGATGATTTAATCTAAATCGAATGTCAGATTCTGTTGTATATTTTTATTGGGTTTTGATTTTGCTGATGATTAAGTGGACTTCCGTTCCATGTACATGGTGGGAATGTTTATTTGGGAAATTGAGATGAAACTGACTCTGAAGTTCTAAATTGAGTAATTGTGACCTGCGTGTCGTAGATTCAAAATGTGGAAACAGCATCTCAGAGTGCAGGGTTAAGGCTGCGTATATTTGACTCTTCTCTGACCTCATAGTGGTGGGAGTCTTGTGGGCTGCCCTTTTTATTATCACGATCATTAACGAATTATTTGATGTGTCTGGAGAAGTAGTTGCATTGTCTTTATCAGGACATGCAAAAGCGTAATTTTGATTTTTTTTCTCTTTTAGAAAACCATTTGATAATATTGTTTGTAGGACTTTTTAGTTTGTTTTGTTTTTTTTAGTTGTTTTATCTTCATCATGTGTATATACAGTTGTATATTTTATTCTATTGTTTTACTTCAAACCTAGGCTCCTTTTGAAGTTCTCTGGGATGTTGTTCTTTTGTACACTGGAGTTAGAGATGTGCATTAATATTTTATTTTTTCTGATAAGTTTGTAATCATAAGGCTGAGAGTCCGGCACGTGATCGGAGGGCTTTGCCTCCAAGCTAAATGGTGTTTTTCGGACAATAGACCTTTGATTGCAATATGTTTTTCTTTTTTCTTTTTGAATAAATGGAATTCTTCACTTGTTCATCTGGACTTTAATCTTGATACGGGAAGTCCTATTATTTTTATGAGATATTCTCACTTATAAGATTATCATGCTAGACCGTGTTGACAATCATTCAATTCTGCATATTTATCAAGATAATCTCAGTTGGTACTTTTCCTTTATTTTGTGGTCACATAATATGTTATTGTCGATTAGAGTTATTTTCAATATAAAATATTAGTTTTCTTTAGGTGTTCTGTGGCTATTGTTTTATCATTATTGGAGTTCCATGATAGTTCTTGGAATTGTTACTGTTTACAGGATTGAATCTTTGAGATTGTGAATTGAAGTGTTTATTTTGGTTATACACAAGTTAGAAGAAAGAAATGTAAAACATCTGCAATAGGGCATTTCAATTTTTTTAAGATTTATTAAATTCTATATATCTAGGGCTGCAAATGATATCCAATATCCTGTTAATGTGATCCAATTGTCAGTTAATGAATGCGAATTTGATTTGAGAAAGTAGATCGATATCCTGATTTGAGTTGGGAATGGAACCTATAGGCAGAAATGAGATGCAGTCATGGACAGATTTGGTTTTAGTCAGAATCTGTCTACAAAACCAAAAGTTTTCAAGAAACCCTGTATCACGTACTCTGCAACCCCACCATGTCACCTTCTATTCTTCTGCTGATTGCAAGCTGCCTTCACCACCCTAGTCCACCAGCCCTGGTCCAAAATCTCGTTGCTTTTGTTGCTTGTTTCCCTCTATGTCTAAATTGCAACTTCTAGCTTATCCACCTTGATCCTACAATTGTCCAAACAATCCTTGAACATGAATGATACCTGATATGAGCCAGGTACATGCATACTTCAAGTTCAAATGAATGGATTTGTTACAGTTTTCATCCAAGACATGAATTCTTGTACATTTAGAATTAGATCAAATGGTATTCGGAGCAACTAGAGAAAACTGGGAGGACCTGTTATGACTCTATGCATATTAGTCCCAAAAAACTGGGTGTAGCCCTATTAAACTAAATTCGACATAAAATCAACCTGAAGGGAACTTGACCCATTCTGTTAATTGAATGAGTCAGATCTTGGTATAAGTCTCAGATCCTGAGTCATATTATGTCAAGTAAGAGTTGAGTTTCTTCATACCTAAATCAATCTGCTTGCAGCCTTGTGCTGCTCCTCCATCGCTTTTAGTAATCTGCTATCCCTCAATCAGCTCTCGTGCAACTGTTAAAAATCTTCATCCTGAACTATTCCAACTTGAAACCATCACGCTGTGATAATCTCCTATAACCAATCTTGCCAACCACTAGCAGCTTCCCTCAAAAGACTGCTGCTTGCTGCAGTCTCTTGTCCACCTCCCACATACACCATCCCGTTATTATTTGATGGGGAACAAAGGTTGAGAAGGAAAGTGAATGGGTTGGAGGTGGTGCCAGCAAATATTTGCTTCTGAACATATGGAAAAGGGAGAAGAATTAACACAAAACACAAGACTATACGAGAACGAGTTCTTGTTGTGGTCTTGATCCTATGATCCTGAATAGGTTTGATTCCTGGTTCAAGTGTTGCCGTCTTAATTGAGATTAGATATAGTTTTGGACATACATTCATACATAGGTATATATTTCTACAATTTTGTGGTTGATGCATGTGCTTTTGGAAGGTGCAAATCTAAGATCTTTGTCTCCCTTCTCCAGTTCTTCCTTTTTGTAAAGCATTTTCTTTCTGTCATGGAAAAGGAAGTGTATGTTCATGATTTCAGTCCTTTATTTATAATTCTTTGGATGACCTGTTGGTGTGAGATTTAAGTGCATCTGGTCGTATGTACCTGGCCGGTAGTCCCGCATAAAACAAATTCCCAATACATTTCGGTATGGTTTGAGCATGAACCTGATAAACACTCTCCTTTTACCTGCTCCTTCTATCACCATGGCCAACCGACCAAAGAAACCTGTGTAGTTGAGTTGGGACAAGGTCGGTAATTTAGGACCTACACATTTCTCAAACCACTCCATGTCCTTATGATAGGTCTCGGCGTTCCTTTAGGCATGACTGTACATTACTTGTTCATACACTGTGTAGTTCCTTTAGGCATTCCAGTTTTCTGAATGCTGGTTAAATTCTTTTGCTAGCATCTTATGTAGTTGTTTGAACTTTTAGTATCTAATGTTATTGTCCCAAAAGATGCCTCTTTTTTTTTTTTTTTCTTTTTCTAAAAAAAATTAGTTATACTCTGTGTTACTATTTTTCACTTTTCAGTAAGTGTTTGTTCTTTATTTTGTTTTTTAGGTTCCGAGAGTCCATCAGTTCCTTTATGGGAGAAGAAATTCTGCACACGTGTGGGTGCAATTCCATGGAAGAGGTTTTGCGAAAACAAGAAATTTATTGGCATGTATAAAAATGTGTTACAGTGGGATGATTCAGCAGCTTTAGAAGCTTTCCAGAATGCAAAGGCCCGGTTCTATGCAGAGTATAATGGCCTCCCTTATAACATCCCTTTGCCTGACCCAGATATGTATATTGATGAGGTCGACCAAGATGCTGTCGTTGATCCTGAAATGGTGGCAGATTTAGAAAAACCACCTCCGGCCCATGCTGATGAGGATAATACTGCAACTAATGGCTGGGATTCCTTTATGTTTACAAACAAACCAGTTCCAGCTTCTGGATGGGGTGATACAGAAGACCCTGTCCCTTCAAATGAGAAAACTGGTGAGTGTGGCTCTGCAAATTGGGATGCTTATATTGAACAAATTAAACCCAGTGGTTGGGGGGATGCAGCTGAGCCCTACTCCTCAAGTTGGGATATAAAGAATGATTCTGGCAATGCATGGGGTTACAGTGGTGTAGGTTGGGGAAAGGGAATTGCACAGGACAATCCGTTGGTTGCTGGAAGTTATAATTACTGGAGAAACTCTTGGGAAACTTGTGAGAACAGAAATAGCGAGCCAAATAGAAGAAATGGAAGAAAGAGAGATGGAGGAGGTCGTTTTGGCTCAAGATTTACGAAACCCAAATACCAGGTGGATGGTTATCAATCGAATAGTAGATGGAGTGATTGCAGAGGAAGAAATAAGGCTGACTATCCTTATCAGAAGACAGTCTATGCTAAGCAGCCTCTGGCTATGTACCAGTGAAACTCCCTGTGCTTGTCTTGGCTGAAAAATCATCACAGATCAGCTGAATGAGGTGTGCGTGGCATGAGAGAGGTCCATGTCATAGTTTTTGTGTTATAGCTATAAGCATTCCTTGGTTCTTTGATTTTTTTTTGAATATAATTTATATTATTCTGCAAAGCACCCACGTCAGTAGCACGATAAATCAGATGCGAGTAATGGTTTATATTATGGCATGTGGTCAGGCCGAAGACTTCTGCAGAAAGTATCAAACTATAGTGTTGCCAGCTTTAATTCAGTTTTTGTTGATGACTCTTGTGAGCGTTATTTGTATTTCTTAGTGTTGAAAAATGAATTAATTGTTTCATATAGCTTGCAATAAGCTAATTTTGAGAGATCTTTTTTAATGGTACTCATAAGCAACATTATGATTATATTTGAACTTGTCCGCTAAACATCTTGTCTTTCTTGCAAACATGGAGCTAGCTCACTACATGTTGGCTACCTATCTACATTGAATGGTGTATGCTTCCAAGCATGCTTAATTTTTTATCTGTTTGTGTATTTGGCTATTTTGATTATATTCCATTTGTTTCAAGAAAAGCAATAGCTGTAACTTTGGACATTTGGCTTCATTTTGTTGGCTGTATCATATATTTTCATTTTATTCTCATTTAGTACCATATTCTTGACGTATTGATAACTGTCTTTTATCCTGGTTATTGTCTTGTCCATTATCAATATCAAGTATATGGCGTGTTTACACAAGTGGTTTGTGCTACATGAATTTCAGAGAACATTTGGGGCCCTGGAATATTCTTCCTGTTTTACATTTCAACTAAAGTTCTCTTCTCAGCTAAATGGATACATTTCAACTTGTTAAGTAATTTTTGTATCATATTTGTTTGCAGGTCTATACAGTGTTGTTGCATTGCATGTGTATGTACTTAAAGACTATTAAGAAGCTGATGGAGTCTGTATAGTCAAGTTTCAATAAGTTGGTAAGAAGTTTAAAGGAAAAACCATAAAATGTCATTCAATAACCAAGCTAAATCATGCAAAATTTGATAATTTTGTTTGGATTTGAGAAACTTTGTATAATGTGTATTAACTGCATGCGGATTGTGGAGCATGATTTTTAGGAGTTTTTCTTGGCCTATGTGATGATATAAACAATATCTGAACTCACTCTAAAAACCATACAGCATGAATCTGCTCCCTGTGATCATATAACATTGCCACACTGTTTCACAGAAAGGTATTGTATCATGTAGTCTATTTTGACATAATAGTTAGCAGACTGTGTGGCCCAGTCTTCTTAATTCATCCATCTCAACTACATCCCTAACTCATTTTTGATGTTTTCTCAATGCTAATGATACTGCAAGATCTCTCTCGCTGTTCTTAAGTGAATATCTGTCGCTTTAACTGTTCTGTCCTCGTTGAAGCTTTCATTTGCTTATCTCAAAACTTGTTAGAATGCATGTGCTTATGCATGTGTACCTAAGAAAAGAATAATTTAGGAATTGAAAACTGTAATATAGATGCACAATTTATAAGAATATCAAGAGTAAATTATAAAAATCTTCTTGAGGTTTGCGTTTATTACACTTACACATAATAGTTTGTAAAATCTATACTTACATTCAGTTAAATTAACACCGTTAGTGAATCCGTTTACCTCATGTGAAAAGTGAAAATTGCCTCTGAGTGATGAGTGAATTACAACTTCCTTAAAACTAGGGTAAATTATACTTACATCCAATAGTTTGAAAAACCTACGCTTATTTCCTCGAGGCATAATCTGCTGTGTTGGTACCGGACTCCGGACCGGTTGCTTGGTGGCACGGGTTGGTACGGGCTTGCGCCGTGCAATGTCGTGCCTGTACCGATACAGTAGAAGAGGTGAAAGAGAGAGAAAAAGAGAGAGAAGGAGGAGGCCAGTGGAGGGTTGGGGAGCCGTCATGCGGAGGAGGCAAATGAAACAGGGGACCGGAGCGAAGCCCCTCTTCCGGGGCTCCCTCCTCTGCACAGCGGCCTCCTCTGCGCAGCGGCTTCCTGGCCTCTGCCGGCAGGCCTCGATCTTTCTCTCTCTTTCTTCCTCTCCCTCCCTCTCCCTTGCCCGCTCTCTCTTTTTCTTTTTTCCTTCTCTTTCTTCCCTTCCATCGTTGGTCTCGTTTCGTTGCCGAAACCGTCTCGGTCCGCGGCCAGTACGGTTCGGGACGCCCCAAACTGGACGGTCCAGTACAGTTCTGCCGACCATGCTTTGAGGTTTATTTTTATCCAATACCTTAATTCATAACTTAACAGAATGTTAGCCAAATCGTTAATTTAAATAAAACCTAAATGCCACAAAAAAATAAAAAATAACCAAATGGCCTTAAGTGATATAACATCCACCAAAAAAGGAGAACAGTAATGAGATGCCATGGGTCTAGAGCTTGATCTTGATGAATCATCAAAAAAGAGCTATATGCCAAGAAAAAAATAATCTAGATCTGTCAGGCAAGTGGATGCCTCTAAAATTTTCTGCTACAGGAAACTTGTATCAAGAGTTTTGTCGCTTGAGTCAGCTTGTTCATGGTCTAAGCCAGGCCATGGAACCGCAACTGATGCACCCTCCAAAAGAAGAGTTCTCATGCATGTACTGATTTGGATCCTTGCCAGAGCTATCATAATTTTATATGTAGACATAGAAATTTTCATCCACAATGACAATATTAAGAAATCATATCTACAGTATTGGATAAGTAGATATTAGAATCATCAAATGATACACTGGCATTTTCGATCTATATGATGTGGTGGGCGGAAAAGCGAGAACAAAACCGGATCATGAAGGATGCTCGTTGCCAGATGCTCGTCAGAAATTAAGGATGCTCGTTGCTGGATGCCGATTGGGAAGAAAGCTTGTCGTTGGTCGCTCATTGGGAAGGGATGCTCATGATGGGGTGGCAAAGCGAGAAAAAAATTTTAGACGCTTAATCTCAAAGAGAAGAAGACTCTTAAAAATGGAAGACTTCGAAGAGATTGGGGAGTCGGAAAAGTGAAAGAGGAGCCTTATTTTCTTAAAGGAGTAATTTTGACTTTTTATAATAGTTAAACGGTTTTACTAATGTTGTCAATTTAACTAGGTATAATTGTAGAATTTACAAAATATTGGGTGTAAGTGTGATAAACGTAAACCTTAGGAGAATTTTTGTAAGGTTATTTTGGTCATTTTAAAAAAATTCTGACGTGGCACCATTAAAAGTTAATGGTTTGACTAACGTTTTGTTAAGTCATGGGTTAAAGTATTGGATAAAAATAAACCTCAGGGGGTAAGCATGGGTTTTTTATACTATTGGATGTAAATATATTTTACCCCTAATCTCAAGAAGATTTTTGTAATTTACATGAATATCATTTTTGTTCTATTTTTTCTCAATAGCATTGTCTTAAAGGCAAGTAGAGTAGTAAAATTTTGTTTGTAAAATTAAATGCAAAGACTAAAGATAAATATGATGCCTACTACATATATCTTTTGACATACTGTAGACTAGGTTGATTTAAATATAGCAATAGTTCATGAAACCTCAAAAACTTTATTTTGCTGGTTGAATTAGTGCATGTTCTTGCATTCCTTTCTCGATTATATGAATAAGCAACCATCAAGCATCCCTTGTGTTTCATTGTTATTCCCGAGTTCACGCGCGCACACACACACTATATTATTAAATGACAGATATTTTCCATATTAAATTTCATTTATTAAGATTTTGACCAGAATACCCCTATTTCCTCTCTTCATGAATATTTGCAAAAAATACGTTTAAGAAGTTAGATATATGATCCACGTGCACCTCTGTTTATTTCTGCATCTCTATCTCTCATCTACTTGGTTTCTCTTAGACATTCTAAACTAGTTGGACTCTATTTTTGAAAAAAAAAAACTCTAATTATCTCATCCGCATCTCCAACCATTGGACTCTATTTAAAATTTAAAAAAAAACAACAAAAACATTGATGCTCTTTCTGTAATCCGTGTATTTTATCTCTCTTATCTCCCAATCCATTGCAGTCTTTTTTTTATTAATTTATTTTTAAACATGCATTTCATGAATCTGGTTGCTAGTGTATGTGTATGTCTGTATGGATGTCTCCTAAGACCAAGGTTTGCTATCTTGGTACCGGACCCCATATTGGCCCCATTCTATTACAATATCGATACGCATTATGGTACGAGGCAGTGAGGCATACCGAATGTCGATACAGTATGAGACTACATGCCGGTATGGTACGGTGCGTCCTGTACAATACGATACCGACCGGTATGGCAAACCATGCCTAAAACTAATGGTTCTTGGCTTTCCATTTATCGGTTTTAAATCCTTCTTTTGAATTTCTATAAAAAAAAAAGAAAATCTTAGTTCCTAGTTGAATGGAAAGCCTGCTAAAGCTATATTGAAAGCATAGGGTCATATACATGCATTTAGAGATTACATTATATTTCATTCAATGGAAGTAGAAATGGTGCCTCAAGGTCTTAAATATATTGCATACACTAAAATTTTTTAAAAGGAGATTGATAATTGATTTGTAGTCCAAGAGGTTCCAAGTCCTGAAACAACTTATTGCAATAAAGATGTAAAATTATATTACGAATTAAATTTTAGAAAGGAAAATTGAATTGATGTGTAAACCAATAAGTTCCAACTCCTAAAAGTCTCAATGAAATAAAGATCTAAATAGATAGCTAGAGTACAAAAATATTAAAATAGGAATCTGTCTCTTTTTTAAGACATTTTCATTGTTGAGTGACAAGTCCACATCAAATAAAAAATGGGGAGTCCATCTCCAAGACAATAGCCATCTCACCAATACAAGAATTTATCTAATAATATGGGCATAGATTCAAGTTGATAGCTAGACTTGACCCATCCGAAATTGGACTCAATATGATCCGTGAGGTTGACCCAATAATCCAAAATCCTTTTGAATTTAGTGTGATCTGAAGATCGAAATCTCATATCACCCAGGTTGATCTCATGATCAATCGAAAAGTTTCAAGGATTTTATCGAGAGAGAGAGAGAGAGAGAGAGAGAGAGAGAGAGAGAATGGAAACCGGACAAAAATACATATAAAAGGATCAGGTTTTATGCAATAATAGCAGCTGTAGTAGAGCATCCATAGAACTCCCAACCTTTCTTTTAAATTCTTTTGTAGTAGATGAGTACATGTTATAACACGTTAAGAAAGATGTTCTAACATACTATTATCATAATCTCCTTATCTTCTGGTACCCTTCTCTCTCTTGTTATTTTATTATTTATTATTAGTATCTTGATTTTGATGAGATTTTATTATTCTTCTTCCTAGTAATCACGGGAATGAATTTGTCCTCTGGTGGGTCTTGGTATCAAGTTTGACCTTGTGAAGCCAACAATTGTTACCTTGGTGGTTGGCACCTCTTCTCTAAGGACTTGCCTTGGAGTAGCCGAGTAGGTCTAGGGTACAAATCCTGGTTATTTCTCAAAAACGTTTGACCCTGGGAAGTCTTGCTTTAGGAGTTCGTGTTTATTGACAAAAGGGAGGAGGGGGGGGGGGGGGGGGGGGGGGGG
>JAOXJJ010000139.1:2396049-2407523 GCA_025769935.1 Phoenix roebelenii | reverse complement strand
GGGGGGGGGGGGGGGGGGGGGGGGGGGGGGGGGGGGGGGTGGAATTGGAGGAGTTTGTGATGTCCTGGGAATAGCTGGCTGGGGTGTACAGTTTGGTCAAACTTTATGTGAAAACATTTTGGTAGGGGGATTTTCTGGGAGGAGACTTTATATTAGCAGGCGAAGGAAAGAGGGTTTAATGCAGGTTTTTGGGTTGATATTTCCTTCCAAATTCATCATGTAGCCAGTTCCTATAATGAACGCATGAAGAAAAATTGCATCTTGGTGTATGACTGAGACTGTGATTATATAACTATCTCACTTTTTCTGGATGTCATTGTTCAGATCTCTTATTGAATGTCAATTTTACATGGTATTTAGTTAGTGGCAGTCAATTTGCTTCAAACAGTAGAAATATTACACTGCAACTTTGTTGTGTTGCTAATTAAATTGGTGGCATGCTGTTTTTGTGCCATATGGAGCCCCTTTGTTATCATTGATTTTTATTTTATTGTCCATCTCATTTTCTAGTCCTTCAACTTTAAATTTTGCCCACTCTCTTTAATCAGTTTTGTTAGTTGTGATTTCTTTTTGGGACTTCTCTGTCAGCCTCAGGAGTCATAGTTCAAAATTTTTTAGTGGCTTGTCAAAATGTTTAGAATTGAAAGATAGCCGACATGATAAAATCTCATGCTAAATTCAGGAAGAGACTAAGAGTGTAATCTCAGGAGTACAAGACATTTAGAAAATAAAAGAAATTGTATTTTTGCAATGTGACTGGGAGTTTCTTTGTTTTTATTCCCGTCAAGGCAGTTGCATCAATAGTATACCTAATCGTCAAGCATTACAGGTGAATCAATCCAATTAGCACTATTGTACGTTGACTTGTAAATTTGGAAGAGGTCAAGAATAAGTGTACAACATATCTGAAAGTAAAACTGATTGGTTGTTTTTAAAAGCAAAATAATGTTTGTTTCTTCTTGTTTCCACTTGGTGAAGTCATATGTGTTGCCTATACTTTAGAATGAGTGCTTGTAGTTTTTATGTACATCGAGCTGAACAGAAGGGGTACACTAAGTGGTGCTTCCTCCGGTTACTATGATAATTTTCATCCTTCTTTCCAGTTTACTTATCTTAGGCTATTTTAGGCTTCTTTGCACAAAGAGATGGGCAATCTGCACCATGACATTTTCTGATAGCTTGTTCAAAAATTCAGCATGTATTTCAATTTCACATATATTTATGAATTCTGGAGATTGATGTTTGGAATTGGATCTTCTTAGCAAGAAGTAGTGTTCCTTAAGTTACTTATTTCCTCTTGTTCCAGACAAGTGCATTTCTCGTATTTTATGCTTTGCATTAGAGCTTTTAGTTCATCAAGTCTGGTTGTCTTGATAAAGTAGGGTGAGAGTAGTTATGTTAGCTTATGAATTTGTTTTAGTTTTCTACATCTGTCGCTTGTGCAAAAAATATTGAAGATTCATGTTTGGATGTTCTTAACAACAAGCAGTGTTCTATGTTCTTATTTCCCCTCGTTCATGGCAAGTGAATTACTCATAATTGTGCTTAGCATGAGAGCTTTTAGTTCATCAAGTCTGGTGGGCTGGATGGAGTAGGTTTGGTGTAGTTATGCCAATTCATGAATTCGTTCTAGGTTTCTAGATCAATCTTCTGCTTGTGTAAATTTCTGGAGGATTGCTTACGGATGTTTCTTTCTTTTTTCTTCTTTTTCTTCTGTGCTTTGTAATTCAGGTTAGCAACTTAGAGGAACAAGAGATTGCATTCATTATTTCCAATAAAAATATAGTTACCTGCAACTGCTGCTTGCTTTTGATTCCAGTTGTTCAAAACCACGGGCTATCAGGTAAAAAGGATTTGTGATAGACCCGGTAAAATTCATTCTGCTGGTTTGAGAATTATATCAACTATTGGAGACCAGCATCACTGTGATTGTTGTGATAATGATACTCTGGCAACTGGAGATGTTTTACAAGGATCCAGGTTGGCATGGCTTACTTTGGGTTGTCATTTGCGCTCACTTATCGGTCTGGCTTCTTGGTCAGGTAGAATCTGCTTGTAATTAGCACAGGTTACCCTCTCAAATTATGTCAAGATTCACTAGGATTCAGCGAATAAAGAATTAATTTGCAACAGGAAGAGCTACTCCTGCTTGGTTTGTGGGAAAGGTAAGAAACATAGGGCTTTTTATATTCTCTCTCATGTTGGTGAGCTATTAGGTACAGGAGGGGGGTCAGATCTTCAGTGGATAAGGATGTAGGGATATTCACATTCATTAAATTCTAGTTGTTCAGCTTAAAGCAAGCTATCAACTTGATGCTAGGATACCAGGGTAGGTGGAAACTTCTGGATACCCCATGAACACCTTATGGATGTATCATGTTTAAATGTAATTGTTTGTGATTAGGTAGGTCAGATTTGAAATCGATAGGTCAACACCATTGTCATCATCAGGATCCAGGTGAAATATTTCCCTGCCTTGTGGTGGTCAACAACTTCACCGGAGAACTTGTAATTCAGACTTTTGAAACATATGATGCTTCCGCATGTCCAATTGTTGCAATTATTGCAACTGTGTATGTCGAAGTTGATTCTGCTCTTGTTCAAGACAGTTCCCCTCTCTCTCTCTCTCTCTCTCTCTCTCTCTCTCTCTCTCTGAGTCTCATGATCAGCTTAAAATTTTCTCCATGACTTTTCCTTCAATGATTTACATACTTACATCCCAGTTTTGGAAGAGAGATTTCATCATTTTAACTGCCTCTTAATGTGTGTGTTTTCTTTGAGGCTGCATGTATCTTTGCAAACAAGCTGCATGCTCAACATTTCGTCTTTAGCCTTGTTGACTTTGTGAACAGGAGCAAACCCATGCAGGAAGTTGCCAATTTTTCAGTTTGACTTGTATCGGAAAAAGAAAGAACAGGGTTTAGGACATGCATCCAAGCGCAATATTGTTTGGCCAAGTTCTATGAAGATGTTGAGGCTGATGGCTAGGATGGTTGATCTGGGGTTTTGTTGCTTGAGTCATTTTAGAATACGCGATGGGACTACGTTCTATTCGTCAGCAATGGCGGCATTATTCAGTTTCCGGTGAGGTGTCTGGTTTTGGGTGACCAGGTAAATGGCAGCAAATTAGTCTGTACATGCCGAAAGCAAGAATTGAAAGGAACGCCATGTTGGATGATTGGAAGACGTTTCTATTTCAACTTGCAGGAGTTCAGAATGAAATTCCTTGAAGAACTATTCTTTGTTTCAATGGCTGTCCTTGATCGAGATTGAACCCGAAAAATATAAAAATTTCAAAAAAAAAGTCCATTTGGAAAACACTGAAGAAAATTTCGAAATGTGAACCATTCCAAGTGGTGCATCCAATGGATCAAAAGCATCATCCAGTTGGTGCTCGGCTTAGAATGAGAAGGATATTTTTGAAAGTATATTATTTCTTTTAAGTTGGTCAGGGGATAGGAGGCGTGGCGAGTTAGGCGTGGCTCCCTGGATTTCCTCTGGAAAGAATACCCACAATCTCGCAACCTTGCAATCAAAATTTTTGGTATACGGAATGTGTTGGTAAAATGTATGTCTTATACACGTGGTTTACCCTCTAATATATGCTCATCTGGTGAATGACTTATATGAGATATGTTATTAACTTATTATTATAACTAAATAAATCACGGAATTTATAATCTAATGACTAAACACATATAAATGCGTGATGCATCTGCAGCTCCTTAATTGTCATTTTTTTAATCAATATTAGACTTTTAAATAAAATTCCTATATGATTTGGAGAAAGAGATCGTTTGTGCGGCTCTCTCTCTCACTCCCAGTTTGATTTTTACTTAAATTCAAAAACACCCACTAAAACACTTAATCAGAATAACTATTTTAAAAAAATAACTAAAAATTAGAATAAACTTAGAAATAGAATACTAAAATATTTAAAATTAATGACCAACTAAATCTAGATAATGAACTCTTTCGTTCAAACTTTAATGACAAATCCGGTAATCCATTGAAAAAGAATCTAATTATGTACTTCTTTTCCCTATCAGCTCATAACGTGGAACCTCCAGCACTTGGATCCACAGCGAACGCAAGAAAATCCAAGGTAGGTCCTAACTAGGTGAAAACAGGGGAAATTACCTGCCATGCAACATTTCTGACATTAGTTCTCCGACAAATCTAAAAACCTGCAGCGTCTTGCACTGCTTTTTTTTTTTATTAATTACTTTGAAGAAAAAAAAGAGTCAGGTTTCAAGCAAGTACGTCCCCAAAGTTACATTTCAAAGAATTCTTATTTCTCTAAGGAAATAATAATAAAAAGTCGAGTGAAACCTCAAAGAAAGCGTATGCTTCTGGGAGAAGAGGAAAGCCCGCCTAGATGTTGTTGGGCAGGAGAAAATGTTGCAAATAAAGCAAGCCATCATCCACTCCTACGTACCTCCAATCAGCAATGCTCATCAACCCCATACTCATCCTCCCCACTCTCCTCCTCCCAGCTTCCTCATCTCCATCCCCATCGTCGGAGAACTCTAGCCCCAATTCAGCCTCCAGCCCACCACCCATGCTCGCCGAGCAACACCCCGGGCTCGGCAGCGCCTCCGAGAACCACAGCCCGTCCCCTCCCACCGCCCGGCCCTTCCCGACTCGGTCCATCATTGCAAGCGCCCCCCTCCACCCCTTCATGACTACCGTCCAACCAATCTTCACCACCTCCCCCACCTCCAAGCTAGCATCTCCATCGTTAACCGCAGCTTCGAATCGAAAAACTCCACCATGATGGCCGCAAAGCTCCTCGCCGGGCTTCGCAAGCGAAAGAACGGGTGCATCGCGCTGGAAGATGTCGACGGCGAAGATGAGATGGCGGAGGGAGATGCGGGGGATGGATGGATTGCGGTGGCGCCGCTGGGACGAGGCGCGGAGGAGCGCGAAGAGGCGGCGAGCCGAGAGCGAAGGATCGGTGGCGACCAAATGAAGCGACGAAGGGTAATGGGAGAGGCAGATCGGTCTCCAGAGATGGTCCGAAGACATGGCGGAGTACCAGGACTTGGAGACACAGCAGGCCTTGGCGAGGGTCTTGGGGTCCAAAGTTTGGGCCAGGAGGAGGACCACTTCCCATGGGGGCGAAGGCGGCGGCGGCGCCATGTTTGAGGCTCTCTTGGAGGGAGGAGGGGGTGATGATGATGACGCCATTATTCTTCGCGCACGCATTCTTTCCTCTCCCATATTCTTCTCCGGTCTCGAGCGGTTTGCTCGATTTACGCCGTTGTCAGGTGTGATCATCACGTCCTGCCACGTGGAGCGGGTTGGCATGCTCGATTGCCACGTGTCACTTCGGGGAAAAGCGTGGCGACTTCAGATGGACACGCGATCGTGGAAGGCGGCCTGATGGTTACCACGTGGATTTTGGCATGGGTGGTGTGCTGGGATCATGTGACCGCACAATGCGCGTCAGAAAGCATCGTGGATTTCTTTCAGCTCTCTGACACGCGCGCGATGCGAGATACAAAATTGGAGTATATCCACGATGGATATATTCTAAAACTTGTAAAACCAAAGTCCAAAAACCAAAAATTATTTAATTTTTTTTATTTATTTCAAAATTTTTACATATAAATAACTAAATTAAAAATTTATACTACATATAAAAAGGTTTAGAATTATTTAATAGCCATTTTCATTGAGCTCGTAGTTTGGATTTATACTAAATACAAAGAGTACGAAGGGCATTAAATATTAGGTATCTTTAGTTTCGAATTTGGTGTTGGGTTTGGTGTTGGATTTAGTTTCGGATTTGGCTTCGGATTAGAGAATCACTAAAATCGTATCCAAAATTTGGGATCAAGTATTTTTACTTTTCAAACCTATCATTGAAATCATCCTCATTTAATTTTGGTTAAAACCATCCCATTCGGTGTGGAGACAGGTAAAATATTCTGTTGCCTATCCTTATTGATATCCCTAGCTATCAATTATTTTTCTAACCATGTAATAAACATACATATATTTTTGAACATTAGCAAATCTACTTGCAGCAAAGAAAGCAAAGTTGAGCTTGATATCCTCTTTTATTTGTTTTGGTTAAGGTTTCTTGCACCGCTGAGAACGAAGCAAAGTAGGTCTTCATCTTTTCCTTTTTTTAAATATATTTTTCCTCCATTGCTAGGCTTGATTCTACTTCAAAGTTTTTCTTCGCTGCAGTTGTGATGTTTCTTTTCTGTAGTAAAGATCAGAACTGGTCATGCTAATTGTTTGTATTTACGAGTACTGTTATTCCTTTTATTTCTCCCTTCTTAAGTTAGAGACAAGTGAGTTGTGATTCTTTGTGTGCGCGTGTAATACATGTAGCAAGATGGTTCTGACTATAATGGAGGGTGTCGCTTGTGGCTCATGATTCAATTTCTTTTTTCTTCTCTTCAATTTTTTATTTTCAAGGTGGGCTCTTCCTGCGCAATTTGTATGATTTTTAATGACTTAAGCTGTTGTTTAAGAAGAAATCAAAGCTGAAACAACACAGTTATATGCATATGCAAATATATTTATCTTACATTTCTTCAAACCTTTCTCTACTGCTAAGAATGAATGCTTTAAATATTGGTATATGTGCATAATTTTACAGCAGCTGCTTTTGAACTCCTACGCATCAAATCTCAAGTTAAATCACCACAGAACAATTTCTATATCTCTTTTGGTTTGTATGAATATGCTTTGAAGCTAAAGCAACATTTGCATCCATAATTTAACGAATATTGTCAAATAATGTTTGTGCCTATAGATATATTGTGCTGGACTTTGTAATAAATATGCTTTGACTGTATTAGTTAAAGAGCAATCCTTCTTTAATTAATGTAAAACATATTTCCATAATACAGAGCATAGCACGGGGTTTACTGCTAGTTAAACCCTACAGCTAGTGGCTTAAGCTAACTTTCTAACAAAGAACTTTGACCGCTTCAAAGCTCCAAAATTTCCAAGAGATCTCCATCGTTAGAAAGCCATACGAGACGCAGCGGCGAAAAGTAAAAAAGGCCGACTTTTTAGTCTTTATAATACATCGGTGCAACTTTCTACCTCCAATGTCAAGAGAAGATTTCTCTCCGACTTGGAGAATCTCAAAGTAACTTCCCATGAGCTGAATTGAACTTAATATATTCAAGGGAGACGCTCCACTTAATCTGGATAATCCCTCTAGATCTTTGCCAATATAAGTCCACCCCATAGTCTTAATTTGCAAGCACAGAATATTAACTTCATCACTGAATCAAACGTGGCCAACAAAACCATCCTCATGGCTTCTTTCCTTGTAGCACTCTTGCTGATGGCATCTTGTCCCTTTCGTTCTGTATCGTCCACCGCATAGATCTCTCTCTCTCTCTCTCTTTTTTGTTTGACGAAGGGGGAGGCAAATGCCGACCAACTTTATCCAGGCAAAGAAGAATGTACAAAGCGAAGAAACAGAACATGTGGTAACAGCAAGAGCAGAACTCGAACCAAAGCGTTGCCAGCCAGAAAAGTAACTCAAGAGGAGAGTAGACTTCTATCCAAAGCACAGAGGAAGGAGAAGCCAAGAAGCGACAGTCTTGCGAAAAGATGGCAGAGACCAACCAGCGGCTTCAGGGAGGTTTCAAGGACCTTAGAAAGGTCCACAAGCTTCTGCAGCTGTGGAAGACTTCTGATTGCCCAAGCTTTCCCATAGCTGAAAGGAGCGAAGAATTTTTGGAAGGACGGTGAAGATGGAACATGATTTCCCAAGGAAAATTCTGCACTGAGAATTGAGATTGGGATAGGCCGGGGAATACAAAGTTTGATCGTCCACCTAGGACATCGCTAACTCCACTCAGAAGCCACAGAAACATTAGCTTTGGTAGACACCGGGCCATGACAAGAGTCCGTTAGGAAACACTCTTTCACTGGACAAACAACTTTTCTATCTTTATATGAGTAGAATGAGAATACTATAACAACAAATCAATGCAAGAACTACTAACATCAAACTGCAAGCAAGAGACAACAATTTTTAGGTAGAAAACCCTCTAATGTAAGAAAAAAACCATCGGACCTAAGTTTACCTCAAACCTCCATTATCAACAATAATGGGCTTATAAAGTATCTTCTTTAGGCTAAGCTAGAGGGTCGCATACATCAAGAATCTCTTTCTTGGATCACAAACAAAGAGTTGACATAAAAAAAGAGTGTAGGCTCCAATAATAAAATGAGAACAAACTCACCGAGTGTAAGTTTGCATAAGATTCTTCTTTTTCTTGAAATGTCTTGAATAAAATCTTTACCTCCTTCCTGAGATGGATTCCACAAGCACTTCACTAAGAGAGCTCCTCTTTTTCTTCTCACCCTCTCTCAAATGGAATGAGCCCTAACCCCTCTTTTTCTCTTTCTGTTTCTCTTTTTCTTTTTTTTCTTTTCTTTTCTTTTCTTTTTTTCACTTAAGTTGTCGGGTCCCACCTCACATAAGGTGAAGCCACAGAAACATTAGCATTGATTGCGTCGGAGAGGAGATCGCTGGAAAGATGAGCAAAAGACACTGGACCAAGCCAAGAGTCCTCCCAAAATCTGATGTTCTCTCCATCTCCAAGCCTGAAACTAGCACAGTTTTAGAAGAAGGCTGAAAGATCTTTGTTAATATCTCTCCAAATTGAAAAGATAGAGACAATATTTCTCTTGCGCGAGATGAATGCTAGGGGCGGACCGTATCATCCTGGAGGAAGACTCTGCTATAGTGATCGAGGGGATTCAGGGTCTCGGAAGTGCTGTCAGAGGGTTGTGGCTGCTTCAAGACATTTGCCGACTCTTAGATGAATGCGTCGCCTTTCGAACTACCCATGTTTTCAGACAGGCTAACAGCGCTGCTGATTAGGTGGCCTCTTATGCGGCTCATCACTCCGGAGATTTTATCTGGGAGACCCACGCTTTTGTTTTGTCTCCTTCGCATTTTCTTATTGACTCTTTAGGTTGTACTCACGCTCGGTGTGTGTGAGATGCCGATATATATATATATATATATATAAAAGAAATAGTAGGAGCATCTAATCTGATTCCACCGAGCAGCACTAGATCTGATCAACATTTTCCAAGCCCGTTTGGCAAGTAGAGCCAGGGTCATATCTCTGATGTTCTTGATTCCCAAGCCTCCCACCACATAGATCTCAAAGCGTTCTAAACTCCATCACTCACCTGCAAGTATAGAACTCAAAGCGACTAGTGGACGGTCTATTAGTGGATTCGCATGAAGAAGGTGAGCGAAAGATACACCCCCAACCCCCAACCATCTCCTGCATGATAAACAAATGGTCCATGATTGAGAAGCCTCTCCTATGCAGAGGTGAGCCTAAGAGAATCCAAACTTGAAACAAAGATGAGAAACAATTGCTGAGTTGTGTTTTAGAGGGTACATATATAATTGTTCCAATATAGTACTAGCAGCACAAAGTTTAAGTTTTTGCACTCCCGTGGGGGAAAAAAATATAAGGAAAAAATCAATCAAGAAGAGTGTCCTATGGTTTCTTAGAATGTATCGTGCAATAGCCGGCAATTGTACGGGGTTGGGATGCGTATGCTTTGCTGCATCAATGAACCCAGGTTGCATCCTACGTAGACAGCGGGTGACTCAATTGGATTTCTTGAACCGCTGTTGGAGTGGATCTAGACTTGCTAGATTTGGTTCATCTTAAGAAGTGCATCATGCTGTTTCCTATCCATATCATGATCTGGTTAAAAATATATGTTAGGAAAAAAATGGATTGCCTCGGAACACGTGAACGCATCACCAGCACGTAACTGAAGGCGTCCGAACTGGAGGCGCCCAACCTGGAGGCGCCTGACCCGAAGGCGCCCGACCTGATGGCACTCGATCTCGACGCCCCCGACTCCGAAATGCCGAGCTGGCCTCAGAAGGCCGACCTTACCGTTCATACGCGGCGGCCACGCCTTGTGACAACCTCGCCACACCATGCTTAGCTCGCCAGTCATGCCACGACATGTCAACTTAGGACCATGCCTCGAGCAATTATCAGCAATTAATGCGCATAGCCTCTATAGATCTCCGGCTTACTCAATAATTAATGCGCATGGCCTCCACAGATCTCCGGCCTACTCAAAATCTCAGGCCATCCACGGCAACTCATTGACTCACTCCTCCCCGCTCAATCATCTATGACAACTCATTAATGCACACGATCATGCAGAATCATGACGGTAACTCATTAATTCGCCCAGTCACATCTCAGGTAACTCTGCATCCCCCTTATAAAAGGGGAACTTCTTCCCCTTGAAAAGGGTCTTCTTTTTCCCACGGATTCCCAACGATAATATAGTGATCCTCCTTCTCCAAACTAAGCCCCCTCTGACTTAAGCATCGGAGGGCCAGCGCCGGAAGCCCGGCCACCGGCTTTTTGCAGGTCCCCCGGAGGACGCAGTTCACCAACGTACCACGCCGCCCACCGGAGTTCCTCCTTCTTAGTCGAGCGGTCGCCCCCGGGTTCAATTTTCAGCAACAATTGGCACTAGAGGAAGGGACCGAGTCGCGGCCATGAAGCTAAGGAGAAAAGGAGCTTCCAACGCCTCCTAGCATCCTGCATTAAGTCCCGGACACTCAGTACAGAATTCGCCCCCAAGGCCTCCGGCGAACCCAATCCCCCAAGTTCAACCGGAGCAATTCAATGTTTTGGTACAGCAAGTTCAGGCTTTGGCCACAGTAGTCCAAGGCCTACAGCGTATGGAGGCTCTCCCAGTGCCGCCTCCGCAGGTTTAGGCCCAGTCGATTCTCCCTCCAGACGGATTGACGACCAACAATGGAGAGCGGCGCTGCTATCAAGGATCAACTCGAGTGTCTCCCCGGAGAGCACCACTAGGGAGGAGCCTAGACAAAAGGCCACAGCTTTCGGAGGCGGAATCAGCTCCAGGCGAACCAGCACCGGAGCAGACCACCGTGGCAGTTCCCCAAGGTGGAAAACTCGACAAGAAGGTCGAGAGGCTCGAGCGGCAGATCGAGGCGCTCCACAGCCATAAGGCAAGGCGCGAGGGTGACTTCGAGTTTTCCACCAGGTCACCTTTCTCCCGCCAGATTGAGGAGGATCCGGTCCCACCACGGTTCAAAATGCCCCAGGTAGAGCCCTACAATGGGACTACCAACCCCCTCGACCACTTGGAGAGCTATCAGGCTCTCTCATGGCTCTCCAAGGGTCCTTAGAGGCCGTGCTCTGCATGGCCTTTTCTGTGACACTCCGAGGAACGACTCGGCTTTGGTTCTCCGGGCTAAAGCCGAGTACCGTGTCCTCCTTTGAACAGCTCAGCAGGCAGTTCGCCATCAACTTTATTGCCAGCCGACGTCAGTGGCGAACGTCAGACTCCCTCCTTGATATCAAGCAAAAGGAGGGAGAGCCCCTCTGTCACGACCCCCGCCCCCTTCCGACGGGCCGCCGCGACGGTCCTAGGGTGCGGGTAGGCATAAGGCCACCAGCCAC
>JAOXJJ010000139.1:2380417-2395949 GCA_025769935.1 Phoenix roebelenii | reverse complement strand
TTACAACAGTTGTAAACTAACTGAATTCAGTTGGGATTAACTGAATTCAGATCTTGCTAGAAGTTTACAGAGTGTGCAAGAGAATTCTGGAATGGACTAGGAGCTTAACACATTCGACTATGGAAGCCAATGTGGAAGTAAGCAAGCTTTTTGTGCCCAGTAACTCTTTTGGAGACGCAATGAAAATCTTTCTAAATATTCTAAACGAAAGTAAAATTTATTTTTCAAAAAATAATTTCTAGGTACTATGAATCAAGAAAGAATTAACAAGGACATATTTTGCCATGAGGTCGGAGATTGCAAACATACTTCTCTATTTCTAAACAATGGTCTTGTTAATTTTCTCATTTAGCTTGCTAGCAAAGTTAGTGTGAATCCTTCTGGTGAATTTAATAGTGCTTGTCTTAATTTCATTAATCCATTTTGTGCCAATGATCATTTGGCTAAATTGGCTCTCTTTTAGACTATTTTTATGTTGTGATACTTAAGCTGAGAGTTAAATGATCAAATCAACTTGTACCAACTTGAAAAACTGTTATCTAACCCTGTCCCAGCACCAATGGTGGCAAATAATGCACATAGCTTGATGGATCATGAACTTGACCACATTCCCCTTGAGGAGAGATGCCAATAGACCAAGATAACTCTTGCTAGCTATATTCATAGGATATGATAATAATCAATACTCGAAAAAGAACGCATTCTGTCACCTTATAGTGATCGGGAAATAGGAGTTCTATGATGAAACGAGTGACAAGGACACGTACCTCACAAATACCCATAGCTTACTTGGCACTAACTCTTTTTTTTTTTCAAAAACAGAAGAATAAAAAGAAGAGGAAGAAGAAATCCATATGGATGTTAGTGTTTTGTTAAAGAAATCCATAATTAGTTGCATGATGCTTAGCTTGTTCTTTTTGCTCATTTTTAGGATTTTGTTAAAGAAAGTATGTGGGCGTATAAACCATAAGCTAATATTTTTGAAGAATGCATAAAAGGTATTTTTTAGAACGTTGAATAAAAAAGGCTATTATATGAGAACTTCCCGAGAGATCATCCATGATAGCATCACTCTCGATCGACCAAGCACACTTAGCTATAAAGGTTCGATAGGATCCGATTTTGCTTGTATTGTATCCTAGGAAAGGCATTCAATAAAGGTTTGCAAGTGATTTTTGAAGTTCCTCTCTTGCTTTCGACATAGACATCACTGTCCCACTAAATCATGTAAAATGCTCATACATCTTGTATTTCTTTGTTTCTTCATCTTGAATCTTCTATTAGATGTCCCAGAAAGAAACTCATAGAAATTTATTTTTCTACAATTCATCACAAAGTGTATGTTATAAGCAAACATTTTGTACTTACATTGCAACTCATTACAACAAAATTTTACCCTTTCCCCTCACAAATTTTCTTCATTGTACATCATGTATGTGATGAATATTACATGATCGTCTGCCAGATATATGATCCTAGATTCTTCCTTTGATGATATGGAAACTATCTCGTATCTCTTTGGTACTTGCATTCACAAACTGAAAGCCATTGAAAAAGAAAAAGAAAAAATAGTTACCTTGATAACAAGACCCATTAATAAAAAAAAGATTAGAAAAATTGCAGTATACGTAATTTTATTTAATTAGGAGTTTTAGTAGAATATGAGAACAAGTTAAATATGAACATATTTTGACATGCATAATATTAGTAAACTCTAATGAGTATGATAATAAAATATATTATATAATAGTAAAATATTTTCATATGGGGGGCTTGCTTGAAAAGACTGAGAGATGTAGGGGTCACAATAGACGAGATGCAAGTCAATCTCAAGGTGAGTTGCATCTAGTGGATAAAAGTGCAGTTAAAACTAAATTAATTCATGTATGCTTGTAATCAAGAAAACTTGGAGGCAATCAAAGCCTGTGATTCAATTTTATTAAGAAATAGGTGATTAAATAGTTATAGATGTTTCAGCTTTCAAGACAAATAATCTTAACTATGGGACAAGAGTAGACTATGAATCAAAGCATCTAATTTATTCCAACTGACCTCTACTCGCAGATCCTTTTTAGTTGCGTGTACCCGTGCATAACCATATTCAGATATCCTCATTAAGCTCCAGTTTTCAACCTACACGAAAATTGAAAAGATATTAATCATTATAACAAAACTTGAATGTTCAAATAAACACTGGACTTGTTTGTATTTTATATATATATATTATAAAAATAAATAGAGAATTAAAATAACATTTAACCATCGAACAAGTAAAGGAATGCATTTGCAAGGAACGGTTTGAGCGACCTATTATTGTAACCTAAACAAGTTTTATTAGATATGCACATATATTTTTATATAAACCATAATGTCAATCATAAATAGAGAAGACGAGCCTTAAGAATCATCATAGATAATAAGATGCATCAGAATTTAAGTATTTTCTATCAATTCCACTCGTTATGTTGCATCAGAGGTTACTCGCATTTTATATGTGGGGTTAAATAAATTTACTACATGCCTTACAATCTGCATAAAAAATTACTCACTCCGCTTTGAAAATTGTCAAGGGTGAATCCTGCCATTCCTATGACAGCATGAATTGGTGCTGTGTAATTGCTGTTATCATAAGTATCAACTCCATCTTTATCTTTTGTTGGCATTCCTTTGCATTCATTTTCATAAACCGCACATGTCCTCTCATAATTGTGTACATGGCCGAAGAGCACAAGATCGACCTAACCATAAGAAAGCACAACATTTGAGTACATAAATTAAGAAATATGATTTATTCTTGATTCTAGTTAGTCTCAAAATGGTTTTCTAAAAATAAATTAAAATACATCAAAATGATGCTTCCCTTTCTTTGTAAGAAACAAAGCTGTTTCAAGGTCTAATTTTACTCAGTTTAACTTTAGTCAAGTTTCTAAACAGTAGAGTTCACAATTAAACATGGTTGGGCCATAATTTTGTCTAAATATACCTTTAGAATAAGAATAATGAATTATATTAAAGTGAATAAGATGAGCATAGATTCTTGATTATGTTATTATACTACTGTACTTTGTTTATTTTAAAGAAATCTATTCAATCGCCTTTCACATTTCTTATCTTATATTATGAAAAATTATTATATGGCTATAATTTTGTGCAGGCTTACTTACGAAAGAGCCATAGAAATTAGCTTCTACCTTTTACATACCATGTAACAGTATATATAAATTGTTACCTTGTTGTCCACGAGAAGTGGCTCCACAGATTCAACAAATTTAGGATCTACAGATGGAAGTATCCCATTATTTGATGAATACATGGGCCTGTGCCTGTTAAAACAAATATTCACGTTAGAATTTGTTAATTTTTGGTGAAAAGCTAGAATTTGCTATTAAATAAGGAAAACCAATAATGCATAAAGGCTTGATTGAAATCAAATGCAAAATTATGAAGAAAAAGAAAAGAATACTTTTAACTCTTGATTTGATTTTCAGAAACTTTAATTATATGTGGAAGGTAGATAAGCAAGTTTAAAAGAGAAAAGAAGGTTGAATTAAAATGATCTAACTACAAAAATCTCCATTGTGAAACTCAACTCCAGAGATTCAAAACTAGATTGTTTAAATTATCAATGATAGACAAAAAGCCAACATAATGCACGTTAATTACCACAAATTATTTGTCTTCCACCTCAGTTTATCAATCCCACAAATTGTTGAGGATGGGTGATTTACCCTTCGGTGTAATTGATTGAATATGAAATGATGGTCATTGCATTTGTCATTCTGATTTTATTTTCTATCATACTAAGAGCATGTATCAGTTGGTATCAAAATTTAAAATGTTAGTCGACTATCACACTAGCAACTAACCTCGAACTCATCTACAGATTGAAAATCTATAAATATTAGGAATATCCAGTTATATGAAGTTACCCTGTAAAAATTAACCAAGGTGTCCTTGCTCGATCAACAGATTCCAGGTCCTTCTTAATCCAATAATACTGCGAAAAAGCAGTCAGGAATCATACTCGATAATTGATGAGATAAAATTAATTAAAATAAAAAATTGAGAGAATCGAATTAAAAGTAGCCAAACCTGCTCAGAATTCTCAGTCCAATCATGTTCTGTGGAAATCACAGTGAAGTGGACACTTGCTTGTTCAATTGAATACCATGGTTTATCTTTGGCATGTGCAGGCATTGGGAAGTAAGCCTCATAAGCTATTCCACACTCTCCACCAGAGTCTGGGGTCTCATACACCGATCCGGAGGATGGATGGTCTCTGCATCAGAATCTGAAATCAGTTTTGTAATATTTTGATTCGAAATTCGTCCAACATTTCATGTGAGACACTTTGAATAATATCGAATGACTTGCATAGCATGATTTAGTTGCAGACAGTTCTAACTTTTATTATGCCGCTTGATAAAGAATCTTTGTGCACGTAGTTTATTCATTTCTAAGTAGTAAATCAGAGAATGTTTAGGAGTGGAGCCTTTCCTCTCGTGGTTACCTATAGCTGTCATATAGGTAACATGGGAAGCAATTGGTGTGATGAGACTCAGAAAATAATCCCACTCAACCATGAAACCTGTGGCATAACTTATATCTCCAATATGGAAAACTGAATCGACGTTACCGGATGCAACTTCATCCGCCACAGCTCGAGCGACAGAGAGTGATCCAGGCTGCATGTGTCAAACCATGGAAACACAAAGTAATGTAATTCTTGTTTCTTAATGTTATAAGTTGATAACATAAAAGACTTAATAGGAACCAAAAGATAATAAATATTGATAAAATGAACTAGAAAATGCATAACGATGACGAAAAAAATATAGTCTCATATTCTTCCAAGTTTAGAATGACAATCCGAATTCAACATATTTGATAATAGTGAGTTATCTTGACGAACTCATGGAAAAAGTTTCATGTTGCCGCTTTGATGGTTTCGATAATAGTCTTATCTTTTTTCTGAAAGTGTGTAGTCCTCATGATTTTGTTAATGGAGGAAAGTGTTACAAAGATGATAATGCTTCTCCAATCCAATCTATTAACAACGGGAGGAGTTCCACTAGTGTCCTTTTGTTACCTGAATGTAATGCTCGGCTGACGGGTCCAAAGGAGCTTTTCCCATGTCACCATAAGCAATGAATCGTAGTTCATCTGATCCAGCAGCAGGTGGAGTTTTAAACTCAATTTGGCCACTCCAACCAACAGAATCACTGTTTGGTGCAAGAATTAATCTGATTGTGAGATGAGAGCTATAATATATGGGAGAACACTTATAATAAACATCAAAAACTTATTGTGCTAAGCCTCTTTTGTTTTCTCTGGGCAAAGCTAAGCCTCATTTTCTTTTTCCCCATATTACATCCCCATAATAATATGAAGTCATGATGGGAAAATGGGCATTTTACCTTCCATATCTGTAGGAGTACTTCTGAGAAGGTTGGAACCCTGTCATGACAGCGGAATGTACGTATCCTGGGTCATGCCATCCAAAATCCTTGGCTGGACTCGCTGTACCTAAAGAATGTATAGAAACAAAGCCAGACAAGAGCATCAAGTTTTAGTTTTTTAAAAAAAATTAATAAATTATGATTATCTCTGCTATTTGCTCGCATACCATGAGATATTATTACTCTCTTCTTTTATTTTTGAGCAAACTAGATTATTGTACTATTGCTTTGCTTAATCTTAAGTTCCAAAGGCAATTATGACAGGATTGGCATGCTAAGATTCAGTTAATCCAAATGTTTAAACTTGGTCATTTTGGAAGCAATCCCTAATATTTATAGGTATCCTCAATTGTAGCTCATTGTGAACCAAGCCATTCTGAAGACAATGGCTCAAGAGATTCCAGCATTGGACCAGAGGAAATGCTGGAACCGAAATACTTTAGTACAAAAGACTGAGAAATAAGGTTTAGTTATTTGTAAATCATCTAATATGTGTTCCGCTTTCCGAAACCTTCAATTACATCATCTAGTAATATTCTTTATGAATTGCCTTGTTTCATTTCAGAAGGATGCATTGTTGCAGCTATATTTGCTCATTTAATATTTTCCTTTATTAAGAACTATATTAGAATAGTAAATGGTGGATTTTTATTTTTTAAAAAAATAATGGCATCAGAACCCTAATGAACCCATTCAAGGTTTTAGCTGTGGTTTCTTAGTTGATTTGTAGAAAAAAAATCTAATCTAAGTCAAATTATTAACAAAAGACAAAAAACCTACTGAGTGTGAAAACTTGGAGAAGAAACTTACCACACATATCTGCTTGTGTGAATGTTGTAACCTGGGAAGTAGCAGACTTTCCATCTCCATATTGAACCTCTTGTGGGCTGTTGTCTCCACTGACCCATGTTATCTTCATCTGAAAAAAAAGATGCAATCATGGCCTAGTTATGGTCACATAGACATATTGAGTCATGCAATTTTGAACACTGAAAGGAAATTTCTAATACCGATGTTCCCGTGGAGTCGACGCCGGAGAGATGCCCATACAACGGGCTTTTAGGATTGGAAAATGCAATGGGATCTGATCTTTTTAGTATACAAGGTGTGTCGAATCCGCCGGTGAAGAACACAAACTCTACATCAGTTCTGAAGTTAACAACATGGAATGTAACAGAGCCACTGCAGGAGCGAAGCGCGCAATTGTTCCCTGAATAACTTTGGCATTCCTGCTTCTTGCACCTCAAATAAGATGGATCATTGCTTAGGAACTGAGCCTGCATATCAAATCCAAAACTCATCAGATGACCAGAAGTAATCCTTCAGGCAACCATGCATATTCTGGTCTGTGTGTCCCCATAGGTCTTTCCGATAGAAAACTTGCCAGGCCAATATATATACCTAACTCTGGGTAAGGCTTGGGTCTTTTGGTTTGGGCAGCCAGATGCTCTCATCCAACCTTAATTACCATCATTATCATAGATTCCCAAACTAGCCCAATCTAACCTAACCCACATTTCTAGGTTCGGATTCGCACACTACAACTTAAGCATTGCCCAAATTGGCATATTGGCATAGGGTCATTCTACTAGGATGCGACATGAGCGAGACTGACTTGACTCGATCTAGCCGGGACAAATCTAAATTGAGCCCGAAATTTCTACAACCCAAAATGCAGAAAAATTCCTTTGATCAGCATATGTGGCAGATTTTTATTGGCTGGTGCAACTTTGGGCCAAATATTTAGGTAGTCAAAAATTGTCATGTATCAAATCATATAACTTGGGTTCTGTAGAAGACTGGTGCTGCCAAAATTATTGTTGATTAAGTTTTTTAGATCGACTGAGATTAGTCTCTCTAGAGTTTTGATGGTGAGCTGTTCCTTAACCACTACGAGTCATATGAATGGCATGACTTATGAAGGCCATTATTATATACTGCCCCATACAAACAGAGTGATCCCTGGTTTATATATTTGCATCCATATGTTTTTAGCAGATGCAAACATAAATAGGTATATTAAATAGATACCGATGTTCCTTAACTATTAAGAGTCATAGGAGCAGCATGACTTATGGAGGCCATTAAATAGGCCATTAGATATTGTTCCATAAACATAGGGTGTCCAATTTTTTAATGAATATAGATATAAATTAATATCCATATTTACTCTAAATAGATATGGATGCAAATCATATAGTAAGCAAATTAATACTTGTTTTTGATGGATATGGATGTAAGTTGGATATTAGTTGTATCTATATTTTTTTAATGTATAATACAATTTAAGTTAGATATTGTTGAAATATAAATTATTTTTTGGCAAAATTTAATGATAAAAACTAATATTAATTATATAGTTATGAAGGACGGGAATAAGATTTACTATGCAGATTGCATGCGATACTAGGTAACTAAGGGTTAAAGGCATGGCTATTAAACCCCCACATGGGAACCAACATGGTCAAAACAAAGAAAAATGAAGAAAAATGATCATTGGTCCAACCGGATTTATATTAAAATATTAAAAGTAAAATTTATTTAAAACAAAAATATAATAAAAAATACTAATATCTTTTTTGCATCAAATACTATCTTATTCTTTAGTTATAGCATAAATGAAAAATTATTATGAATTACATATTCTTTGAGAGCTTGTAAGAAAAATTATATATAAATATAGGAATAACTAGAAGTCATTAATATTTTTAAAACATTTTAACAATGGAGCATTGAAAATATCATAAAGAATAAAAAAGTATATTCATTTTTTAATTTTTTAACAAAGAGAAAGGATTTATTTTATAAAAATTATAATTGAAATATGAAATATCATAATATACAACAAATGATTATTTAATAACTTGAATGCATATGAATAAGAAAATATACGATTTATACAAAATAAGAATGCATCTGGTAATAGCATGGTATAGGAAAGATCACTGGATCCAGAGCCAGCAAAATTTATAAGTAGATATTTTCGAATCCAAACACGACCGGATATCAAAATTTCTGCATAAATTTGCTTCAAAACAGATGCATAAATGGATGCACAGAAGTATGTCCTGTTAATAACCAGTGCTCTATGCTGCTAATATCATAAGAAAATTGGACTCACCTTGACAGGATAATCGCAGAGAAGTGGCAAATTTGCAAAATCTCCAGTTTCCTTATAGAGCAGCGAGTTCAGAGGACAATCAGAGACGCTGCTCATATTCATATCATTAAAAAAAAGAAGAAGAAGAAGAAGTTATCTAAGTCAAATAGATTTTCCTCCCTGAAAAAATACAACTTATATAAATGTAAGCGCATGCATCTATCTATATATGCATGTATGTATATGTATATGTATATATGTATATATGCATGCATGTGGGTGTGCTAAATATAAGATTTCATGATGGATTACTCTGCGTTGGAAGGCGAGATCATGGCGACCCAATCAGACTTATCCGGCAGAATAACTCCACTCACGGTCACTGTAATATTTTCTTCATCTGACAGTGGCGAATATGAGCTGATATTGATTGCGAGGTAAGGATTAGCATTCGGGCAGTCTAGCAGGAACCTCCTATTCAGAACCCTGAACTCCGATATCGCCGTGCGGCCTCGGAACTCATCGGTCGATCCGACGAGCAAAGGAGTAGATGAAGCACAACAGCAAACAACATACGAAGAGCCAAAGAGAAACGAGAGAAGAAGCCAACAAATCTTAGAAGGTCCCATGAGGAGAGCAAAACAAAGCAAAACAAATCTCTTAACCCTCTATTGGTTTGCAGCTAAACCAGATTTTTTTTTTTCCCATGGAATTAAAACACCTCAAGGGAGAGCCTTATAAAGTGTGCATCGTGTCGGATGTGGAATACTCGATATCAGCGAGGCGAGACGGCGTTATCCGGAGTCAAACTCTTAGGAATGTGTTGGTGTCCCGAGGGACCCGTTCCAAGGATGGGAACTCGGACGTAAACAGATATATCCTATATCCATTTGGTACAGATAATTTTTAACATAGTTTTCATATGTTTTAGCCTCCATAATATAAGCCGATGGTGTTGGTCTCTCCGTCAGGAATGTTGCAAGGAAGAGCTGGCGCGACGGGGACGGGCCTGCGGGGGATGCATAAGAGCATGGTAATAGCGCTATCCGGAATAAATTATGTGAATATATTGAGCGTGATTGGAAACTTTGGCTGAGATTTGTTCGGGCATAAAGCAGGGATGTAAACATTATACCTGCCATATTTATGATGGACATAACTATTCAACGAGTGGGAGAATAGTCATAAGGTTCTTAACTCAAAGTTATTCTCAGATTTGTAACCGAACAAAAATGGAAATAACGCGTGGCGTAATTATTTTGATGGGCATAATTTATGCTATTTCTAAGTTTGTTATTCCTGAACCGGGCTGAATGATTCGGAGAATAAACTAAGTGGATGGTCAAAGTTTCCAATAGAGAGAGATAATCCCCTGGGCGTTAGTGGGATAGTGATAATTTCAAGCAGAGAAAGCTGGATTCAGTTCAAACGAGGGATACAAAGACAGATTTTGGATGTTTTTGGTGATGCGGTAATCTGAAAGAAGAGAAAGTTGGAAAGGAGGGTTAGAAAGAGATATTTTGGATGTTTTTGGGTCCAAAGACGCCTGACTTTGAGCACGGCGTCTGTTTCCGTGATAGGACCGGCAGGCTCGGTTCACATTAGTCGGGGCCCACTTCGGCCGAGGCCACCACCTTAGGCTATAACATTGGAGAGATTATATCTTACACCAAATCGCATTATGTGATGGTACACCACACCGATCAGAAACTTTTAATTATAGGTCCCATTCATCAAGCTCTCATCTCAGTGATTAGCTTACAGAAACGAGCAGTGATTAGCATGGTGCACTGCCACGTGCGTGCTGCAGAATATAATTTCATATGACATTGAGACCATATACTATATCCGCCATCCATGGTTGATTCATAGCTAGATGTCCATAATTATAGACCGGACCTAAAATAAATGAAATTTTAAATTCACTGCTACTGGGATAAGATAATGCAATGCATGCATATGATTTATTCAAGAAAATGAAATATTTGAAAGATAAGATTTTATTAACCAACATAATTTGGAACAACAAGCACACTCATTTTGGTTTCAAGTACACAAAACAAGCAGCCATTTGAATTCAGTATATGAAAAGATAATGAATTTTTTGAGAAAAATAAAATGAAAAATTAATGCCCAATACTATACATGTTGATATGATAACAAAGTGATCGACTTTCCAACAACTTTATAAAGAAAACCAATTACTTTTGAAACGTTTAAGTGTAATAGCTACCATGTTGTCATTAAACCCTAATTAATTGTATAAAATAACCTTTTTTTAATAATCCAAGCTACTAGAATCATAGTTAATTAAAAGAATAAAACAATATTAACATTAACAGTCGAAAGATTGGTGCTTCACTTGGCATATTGAAATATTTGGAGGGTGCTCTTCAACAAACATTTGGAGGGAGTAGAGATGATATCAGTAAGGGGAGAGAGAGAGAGAGACAGAGAGAGAGAGAGAGAATTGGGCTGAATAAGGGCTGAGTAGGTTCATATTAGCTCTCTCTCTGGATGGTCACAGTGCATCATGGGCCATGTCGAAGGCCCACTGGACTGAACTAGGCTCGAATGCCCAAGTTAAGGCAAGCAAACAAGTCTCAAGGTATACCTTTTCGTTTAATTTCTTTCTATCTACTTAATTTGAGCACAGCCACAATAAAGCATGCAAACAAACCTTCTCATCTGAGTTGCATTAGCAAGAGACGCTCTTAATCACCTTCACTGTGTGCTACATTTTAAATTAAAAACTAACAGCTCTCTGTTTTTTCTCATTTTCTTCTTCATCTTTTTAGGGGAAAAATATATACGCTTCTATAGTTGAAGGGGGTTCTCTTTTTGAGGTTTCAAATTTTTCATACTTCTTATTATAATGTATAATCTATTTCTTTTAGATAAGCAAATGACTCCCTTCTGAGAATTGTTTCAGGAAAATCATATGTATCATTAGTTTGAGGTCTTTTACAGAATGTCTGGTTTGCTTCTTTTATGTGTCTTCTCATCTTGAAGAGTGAGTTTGATGATTCATATTGTGATCAGAAACTGCAAATAGAGACAACAAACTTAAAATTGGTTTTGAATCATACGTGCTTTCACATGAAACTAAACTCTTTAGAAACACTTTTAATTGCTAATAAACAATTGGTCAGTTGGACATATTGCAATCTTGCAATTTACTAATATCATGTTGATCCCCCTAAAAAAACATTTTGGGCATCCCTAGCATGATTGGCAATTAGTGACCTGACCCACTAACTGACAGAAACCTGACTAGTGATAAGAAATTTTGGATTTGACATATTGGATTCGGCATGTGTATAGATCAATATAGCTGGTACCACTTAGACAAGTTTCAGGTTTAATATTATGAGTTGTTTAGTCCATTTAGACTCATCTACTAAATAGTTAAATTAATCTGCCAATGATGTTTATTAGCATCAAATTAGGTTAACAAATTATCATAGATTCAAATTGATGACCTATTTTCGTAAACAGATTATGCATGCCAGGTCATGTTGATAAATAAATTGTATTTAGATTTTAATTTCTGTCAAACAATTCGAGCAACTTGAATTCATCTTGAGCTTAGCTCAGGAAAAGTTCGAATCAAGTTTGATTTAAAATTAAATAAATCAAGCTAGACTAGCCAAAACAAGCTTGAAATTAATTTCAAGTCGAGACAAAAATTGACCCATCTCAACCCGGCTTGAGTATATTTATATGTATATATAGGATATCATGAAGATAATAACCTATTGTTGGATTAAGACTTTAATTTTTTTTGTTTTGTTTATTTTTGGAATATTTTACATTTTAATTCAAGCTTGAATTGATTGTAGCCCTTCTTTATTGAAAATTATGCTTGAATAGTAAATAAATCAAGCTTGATTCAGAGTTCAAACTCCAAATTAATCTCTACCTAAGCTTACTTAGATCCAAGCTCGATCAAGCTTCTAGGTTAAGCCCTTGATTTGGACAAGTTTGCTTCAAAATTTGTAGTTTGGCTTGGCTGCAAGTCCACTATTCATTGTCAAATTTATAAGAAAAATAAGCATTCTAATATTATTTGTTCTCATTCATCAGCCTCCACAGATCTCAAAGCGACATTTGTGAAAGATACAACCCCCGTCCTGTCCCCTTTTATAAGCTTGTTGAGAACCTAGGATGGCCTAAAGAAATGGATGCACTACTTGAGCCAGTACACAACCAATTTCTTTCATTGAAGTATCATTGAGAGATATTTTAATATTTTTATCTAGCTTTCTGGTTAGCCTTTATTTTCTTTACCTTTAGCCAAACTTCAGCTTTGCCGAGAGTCCTCAGCTACTTTATGACATGGTTGTGATGTAACTTCCTTATTGAATTGGAAGTTTTTTCTTTACCATGTTTCTCTATTAACATAAGATCAACTTGTTTATAATCATCATGTTCATTAATTATGACATCAACATATTTCATATGATCATCCCATAAAAAGAAAATTTTCATCTTGACTTATTGCTTTAGTGTTCTTATTTGGCATTCTGTCCTTTTAGGTCTCATCGGGCATGCCAAAAATGTTTCTTGAAAAACAAAGTTAGTGGTTGATTAGATTGCTAATCGATTAAATCAGTAGAATTAAATAGATTAGGAGATAAGTCCAAGTTGTCCTAATGAAAGAACTTAAAATTTCTATAAAGTTGAAAAATATTGCAAAGAAATAAACATGTAACAAAACAACAACTTAAATCTGGAGAAACTAACCAACCAAAGAATTGATTATATGAAAAACTAGAAATAATTGAGTACAACGCAAATATTAGAATGATCGTAATGCAAGGGAATGAAAGTATAACAAGAAGTTGCTGGATTTTCCTAAAAAGCTCTTATTGTAGTTGAAGAAACTACTCAATTAGATGTTGTGCACAGAGATAATTGGCTTTAAACTGCCTTATGCCTTCATTACTGTTGGACATGCTGCCGAACTGGTCCTTTCCATCTTTTGCTTCAAAGAAACGTTGAATTGTTCCTAGGCTTTTAATTGCTGGTTATATATCTTATAATTTTCGTGCTGGGCAGAAACTTTTCTTGATGTTTGTGCTAGATGGATTCATTTTCAAGGCATTATCTGCCCATATAGATAAAATAACAAAGCATAACACATCTAAACAAATTTTAGAGTAAACTATAATACACCTTAAAATTCAAATCGCTTTCCCTATGCCACCCATTCTTAAATTTGTATTATTTGAATATTTATTTTATAGTCATATAAAGCTATAAGTAAGTCTTGCGGAGAATTAGAAAGGGATGGGAAGCAACGGCAGAAAAAATAGTCATCAGCATCTAACCAAATCCTTATATAACTAATGATGAATGTGAATTGTTACTTGCCTAAAATGCATGAATGGATCACGCTTTTAGTGAGGAAATATAGGAAAGGGGCATACTGTTTTGGCCTCAAACGAGAACTTATACTATCATGCAGGTGGAGATCCGGCAAGCGAGCAAAATGGTAGACCTACTCCACAGCTATTTTATGTACTTATTGTCTTGTTTATATGTGTAGTGCAGAATGTTTAATTTTGCAACTATGGCAAATTGATTAGTTACATCAACATATTACTAAGAAGGTCCTTAGCTCAATTTATTGGAATGAGACAAAACGACCATAGCTTGATTGATTTGATCCATTATTATCATTGTGGAAAGAAAAAAAAGAGGGGGGAATAAAAATTAAAAATCTTGAAGTTGAGAATTTTGTAAGTATAATTGCATGGATAAGAGTCACAGTAGATACCGCTAGGTAAAATATCATGATATTTCTCTCTATCTCATACGAGCGACAATACGACTAACTTTCCAAAAATTAATAAATATATGCCAATAATTGGAGCTAACACATATCTGGTTAGTTGTATTTGTAAAATAATGATAATATCTAACTATACTACTTATCTTACATGTAACTTACAAAATTTTACATTTTATTTTTAGATTAAAAAAAGGTGATAAAAAAAGGCCACCAATAAACATTCAAGCTTGTGCAGAGTACGGAAATTCATCCTGGTGGAGCATGCATATAAAGCTCGCATACATATATTTATTGTGTCTCGTAAGTCATAGCGGAATCCATAACAATGATATACCAAATTACTAACCCATATGGCGATAGTAGAATTGATCGTAGACCGAATTTGAGCATAAAAAGTATTAAATTTTAAATAAATTCAGCTTGAAGCCCAACTAAAAAATATATATAATTTAGGCTGGAGGTTCGATCGATTTTTTCCAAGTTCGGCACCACATCCAATTCAACGATTTCATCTACCAATCCAATTGGCCAGACATCTCCAATCAAAGACGTGGCCAAAAAGTAGCCACAAAATGACCTTTTTGGAACCATCCGGACGAACAGGTATAAAGCTTTTTGCCTCCTCTTCCGTCCACCATCCCTCTCAAACCTAATCCTCACCTAATAGGAGTCCTCTTATTATATTGTAAAGTTAAATTGAATCTCTCCCATTATGCGGAAGTCTATACATTAACATGGCTGGACACAGCTCAAAATGTTTCGAAGATGCGCATAATATTGCACTTGGTGGACATAAAAACGATTTGATCTCGTCTATATCGCACAACTCACCTTAACTGTATACTTAAATTCATAATTTCAGACTTAAATACACAAGCGTTTAAAACAAAGAGAATGAGAAGACGCGTGCGACGCAAAGGATGGGTGGGTTACAGGTAGTGGGGGCTGTACAGTCCTTAGAGCCATCATGTCGGTCCAATACGGAGATGATCTTCCGTCGAGCATCCCATCTTAGCGTATCGTGTTTAATAACCAGCAAAGATTCAAACGATGCAGCCTTTCACGGTACAAAAAACTAAAAATTCAGACCCAAAAATTCTTAAGTGAAGAAGTTTGTTTTTAGGTAAATCATAAATTTTAATTTTTAATTGGGGGGGGGGGGGGGAGGGAGGGTGG
>JAOXJJ010000139.1:2360149-2372099 GCA_025769935.1 Phoenix roebelenii | reverse complement strand
CATCTCGGTTCGTGGTAGCCCTAGTTGTGATTTCCATAAGCTTTCTCCCCTTTCTTTTTGGCGTTTTGGCCTGTGGAATTGTTGTTGGGCATGTTAGAAGGCATACCTTTGATTACGGTCTGAAAAGCTGGTCGGTTTTGTTTCTTTGCATGCGGTATTGATCCTAGCAAAATATTGGATGGTTTGACACTAAAGCATCATCTGTCGTATTTCTAAGGATAAATTCCTGAGGCTAAGACTTGGAGCTTTCATCCATGAAGGAAGATCCTCCTCATTGGATGCATTGATTTTGTTTGCTTCTGCTTGGGACAATAGTATTGTTCTTCTGTGGGCCTGCAAGTAGCCAGGCATTTACTTGTGTCTTTGCCAATTCCTCTAGTTTCTTTCCACGCACAAGATTGGAATTTTGTAAGGCATATAGCAGCATTAAAGGCAGCTTATAATTTGGATACCTTGATGGATTTTTGTGCGATTATGTCATGCTATTAGAGCGAGGAGTTGGACAGTGATGAAACTGGTTAGAATGCTTGCACTAATGCTCGCTAGAATTCTATATGCTTGCATTAATATTGATTAAAATTTGACATGCGTGAAATAACAGTAAAGAGTATCAAAAGAGTGGATTTGATTCCATGGAAGAATAGGTCAAAAGTGTAGTGATGGGAAAAGAAGAAATTCCAAATTTAAGAAGCAAAAAAGAAGACAGTGTAGCGCAAGGAGTTTCAATCACAGCCGCTCGAGTATGGCACGATGGCCATGATTGAGAGGCGTTGGAGACACCTCTGACCCATCAATGGTGTGAGGCCCTCTCAATCATGGCCATCGTGCCATACACGGAAGGCCGTGATTGGAAGACCGACCATTTCCAACTCCAACACCAAACTAGATAGGAGACTGGTGCAACTCTTGAATCCAAGATGCTTTCCTTCCCTAACTTTTGTTACATCAGTTTTGAACAGCTGATGTTGGGCTTGGCCATTAATCTTTTTCACGCCTAGGTCTCTAAGTTTGGGCCTTGGGTGATTTCAGATCTTTGCCTCTTTAATTTTGGGTCCAAAGGACGGTCCCAGAGGTAAACCAATTGAAAAGAATTCTAACCTGATGAGAAAGAGGCATCAATGAAGCTTTAAACATCAAGGACCTGAGTCACAAAAATGGAGAGACTCTGCTGGTAGAAATAAATTGAGAGGATTTTTAAAGAGACGGCAACATGAAGGAGACCTATAACTTAGTTACACTCTAAGATTACCTCATGTAAAACAAACCACATTTCAAGGTGCAAAAAGAATTTAGACGAGAATAAAAAAAAAAAAAGTAGCAAACAACCAGGTTAACTTGCAGATAAACGGAGGAGGGATAGGATGATATGGTCTCACTAACTGCCTGCTGCACCCTTTCTCAAATATTAAAAAAGGACCATCATTCTAGCTTGCCATAGATTTAAGTACATAAAGTAAATGGCTCATTAAAAGAAAATATATCTGAATTCATTATACTACGCATCCATATATAACCAGGCAATCGGTCACTTAAGTTAAAGACGTCGCCTGATAAATTTAAGTGATGTCAAAAAAAGAGGAATGCATAAGCCAAATGTCCTCACTCAAATACTCGCAGTGAGTGGTTCACACAAGTAAAACTCTCATCAACCATTAGATTGAGCCCGCTGATGTACCTGGCTTCATCACCTGCCAAGAAGAGCACAGCCTGCGCTATCCTCTCATTCTCAGGCAAACGGGTTAAATGTTTCTATGCAATTTAAATAAAAGTCAATGGAGAGATACATTATCGAAACTCTTTGATCCCCCTCTTAACACAAAATACTTTAAGTAAAAATAAACTTTCAGATATAAAAAAGAAGGGCAGTCCAGTGCCATGAGGCTTCTGCCATTATAGGGTCTGTAAAGGGTCAGTTGATATAGCTCATGCAGAGAGGATGTTTCAGAGGATTAAATTCTTGAAACTCATGTCATGATGGAGCAACCTTACTATTGCACCGAAGCTCACTCTTTTATCATTACACAACCTTACATCCACAAGTGGAGAGGCTGTTTCCAGTTCCCTTATATCCTTCTCTCTGAAGGAAATGAATAAACAATAGTTAAAATAGAGATAGAGAGAGTAGAAGGCCCAATGGGATCTCCCTTCCCATAAACTTTCAGACATAGGCCCACAGAATAGAAACTGGCGCAAGGTACATTCAATCATGAGGAAGAGTAAGAACATAGACTAGGAGGAGAGGACACGATGCACTAAAAGAGGAATCCTTATTTGAAGTTTTTTGTAACTTTATCAGATCTCGTTCTCATGGTTAGGATAGTTGGAAGAAGGGAAGGGATGACAGCTAGGTTCTCAACAATGTGGAGCAATGGAAGAGATGGAAAAAGGAAATGAAAAAAATCCAAGTTAATTCCAAAATTCAGAGTTTAATAATTTTGTCCTTCTAGAGGAAACATATAGCATTTTATTTTTGGTAGTTTTGTTTTTAAGTTTTATGTACACAAGGAAGGTAGCGAAAATTAACAAAATGTTTCACAACATAGGAAAGATGAATACCAAAAATTTCCTTTTTTACAGACACTTAATCGAAAAAGTTTACTTCAAATTAAAGTCCAATCATCCACATAACTAGACATCGTTCTAGATGCAATTTGTTAAATGGTGAAAAACTTGCATGCAGAATGAGTAATTTCATGATAATAACTTTTTTTACTTTTTTTTTATAAAATTATAGTCCATAAGACATCAACTTAAGTTATGTTGCAATAGTTAAGCAAGGTCTATATAGCTCTTGCTTGCAGAAGTTTAAATTGGTAATATTACAAAATATTTTTTTTCTCCTATACACGACATAAATGCACACACATAAGCAAGCATGCATAAATACACATATTTATTATAATATTTGAAAAAATTTTCATCTCCCAATTCCATGTGTTCTGTCCTTTTAGCCAAGAACTATTTATTGAGCACATTATGGGTCCTAGAAGCATCTGGTTACAATGCACTTCGATAACACAAGAACTTAACTGGATCTGGCCTGAGTGCAGTCTTTTAGTCATATTTTCAAGATGCAATTCCAGGTTTCCCCCTTTCTCGAACCCAAAAAAACTTCTTGGAACCCCTGAAATCTGATGTCTTTCCAGATCTCCACAAAACTTGCAAAAAATAAATTCAAAATTGGGAAAATGCTTTCTACAAATTCAACTAATAACCTATGAGCAAGATCAAGTCAAAAACATAAGAGAACCTGAAAATAAGGCATGTAGCCATGTTTGTGTGGGTTTTCACTTTAATTGGTCAGTTCTGGACATAAGTGATTGAAACAACTGAAACTCAAAAAGTTTCAGTTTCTAAAGCAAATCAAGACACAACCAAAGCCTGAAAACTTCAGCCAAAACTTAAATCTTGGGCCTTATGTTGCTCGAGAACTATTTAGAAAATTTACTGTTCCAAAATTAAATTTAACAAAAAAAATCAGGTAACCACATTCCCCTGAGCTAGCCGTTTACTTTTGATCTGAATGGTACTATTCATTTTGAGACTTTTGGTATCTCTTTATTTTTTTTCTCCCAAGGAGTGCGCGTTGGGGGAGGTGGGGAGTGGTTTACCACTGAGATAAGATTTTTGCCATATTGCAAATCCTAGGGTTGTTTATATTGGTACGAAGCACCGGTGCGGACCAGTATGGTATACTCTCTCTACTAATGCATGGTATGCTGTTAGAGGCGATGTGTTGGTATTATGGCAATTGGCATATTCAAGCCCTGATATCTTATGATAGGTATGGTATGATATGCTTGGTATAGGGCAGTGCGGATCGGCAAAGCAAATCTTGATTGTTTCAGATTACCTTAAAATGGTTCAAATTATTCTCAAGTAATTAGAATTTATATGTTCCTCGAGTACTTGTAAAATAGTGGAAGATACTTTATGATAAGTTCTGTAACCTATCTGAAAAAAAAAGAATTATTATGGGTCGTAGTCACTTGATTGGTGCTGGCTCCTTTTGAAACATTTAGTTGAATTTTTAAGATGTGATAGATGCTTTTCTTCTTAACAGTATTCTCTGTATACAAGTCGCATGCTCTACTTATGATGGAATCAACTACAGTATTCACTCATAGATGAGAACAACATTAGAGGAACTTTCAAATTCAAAGAAATTGGCGGATGGGAGAAAGGAGGGAAGGAAGCTGTGCATGAGATCATAGACATTGGAAATATAATTCTTAAACAGATTTTAGTAACTACTAAGTCATTTATTAAATCTATTAGTTATTTCATATCTTTATCTTAAATCATATGAATTTCCCCATTTATTCATATGTTTCTCATAAATATAACCATTACCGTGGCTATCGAGCCTTATCCAGGTCGTCTTTATGGATCCTTCATCTCTAATTTTTGTTAATTAGACAAACTAATTACCGTCACTGCAACCTATTTTGAATCATTTCTAGCAAGATTATCCAGTTATCTTCGGTTATTATACTCCTTTTTGGGGACACTTCTGTAAAGATATGAACTACTCTCCTCACAAGAGCCTGTTCAAGGTCACTACACATGCCCATACAATTTGTCAACCCTGCTTCCTTTATTAAATCATTCCACACCCTAGACTTCCTTGGTCTACCGTACTTGCTACGCTCATCTTGTGCAATTAACCCTTTTTTCTTATTCAACGTTCCAAAATAGAAGATTTTGGACAGAAGAAAGAGCTTGGTCCAAACATGATGCGTTAATACCTAGAAAGCTTGTTGGACTTTTCAACCATAGTAAAAGATTAGAATTCTAGGAATGAAAAAAATCAATTTCTCAGTTTGCCTAATGAAACATGGGAAAGGAAGTATCAGCAAGAAGGGAGAGTGGCTAAAGGAAAATTACATCTACCACCACACACTGCAATGTCGAAGTATCTGCAGAACCTATGAGTTAGCTAACGGCAAGAGGGCCATTTTCGTGGGCTACTCTTTTCAAGTGTTTTCAATCAAGAAAGGAGCCGTGCAACTTCCTCTTTCTTGTAGAAAGTTTTAATTCCTGAGAAACAAATCATAATTCCGTTCCATTTCTCTTCTGAGATTCTACTTACCACCATCCCCTCTCCTCTTTCATAATCTATACTTTTCCATCTGGAAACCCCATTAAGAAATCTATGCTCCCTTACGTTTGTCTTTATTCTATAATACTCCTATAAGGCTTCTGAATTGTTAGCTGTATATAAGCTATATTTCTAGCTATATATGAACTGTATTATTAGCTGTATATAAGTTGTATATAAGTTGTACATAACCACCTTCAACTATAAAAGACGAGCTATGGCACTGTTTGGTGCGTGGAACAAAGATTATCTCCTCTTCCTCTACGTCTCTCTCCTCTCCCCCCCCCCCCCCCCCCCCCCCCCCCCCCCCCTATGTTTCTCACATGAATCTTGATTCGGATGGTAAAGAACTTGTCGTATGTGGCAAGAGGTGGGGGTTACAATTTTGAATAACGTCACCCTTTGGTTCAACCCCGTATCCAGAAATCTTGGATTTCACCAGTGGCTCAGTCTGCCTTGGGCCTAGGCTCTAGTCTATATAGGGATGGAATGGGTGCAAGATAGTGAATAACAATAATAATGTTAGCCTCATCTTACATATATTCTGAAAAAGAAAGGAAAAAAAAGAAAAATATCAATCCATAATTATGGGTCCTTGACTGACTCTTGACACCATCAGTAGTATGTGTGGAAGGATTTTCTCTTGTTGGGGTAAAAGTAAGTTGCTCCGAAACATATGGGCGCATAGCCAGTACGAGCCTGGAGGCGTCCGATCTGAAGGCGCCCGATCATGTGTCCGACCTGAAGGCGCCCGACCAAACGACGCCCGACCAGGCATCCGATCTGGAGACGCCCGACCTGCCTGCTGCGGTCACATTCTTCTGCAGCTCGACCAGGGACCATGCCCTACCACCGCCGTCAACAATTAATACGCATGATCTCTGCAGATCTCCGGCTCACTCAACAATTAATGCTACCTACGGAACTCAAGCTCTCCACGACAGTCAGCCACAACGACTTGCTGACTCCGACCTGCTCTCCCACGGCAGTGCAATAATTTGCACGATCGTGCATTAATTCATACGACATGCTCAATTATACGGTAACCAGTTCGCCCCGTCACATCACAGGTAATCCAGTACCCCTCTATAAAAAGGGAACCCCTCCATCTTAGAGGGGGCTGGACTCTGAAAACTCTGAACACATATTTCCTCTCCTTGCATACATCTGCCCCCTCTGACTTAGGCATCGGAAGGCCGACGCCGGAATCCCCGGCCATCGGCTTCTTGTAGGTCCCCCGGAGGACGCCGCACGTCGACGATCCGCCATCCGACAACTTTCGCCGGAGCTCCTCCCTCTCAGCCGAGTGGTCACCCCGAGTCCAATTTCTAGCAACAACTCTAATAAGAGAGAGTAGATTTGTGCCATGATAACACTCTCCCTTGGTGAGAGGACAAGGCATTCAATATTTATATTAGGAAATAAGAAAAAAAAAAGGCATGCCTTGGTCGGGAAAGCTAGCAAGAAGTGTGGAACAAAGTTGAGAGATGACAACAGGAAGATGGAGAAAGAAGATGGCAACATGAAGATGGAAGAAGGGAAAGAATTGAAGCGGGATAGAGTTCTGCTTGAGTTCTAACCATGACAGATTTGAATTTCAGATGGTTTATATTTTCTTAAAGAATACATATATTTTAAATGGAAAAATTATGTCATTAGATTAAGTGGTACTGAATCAAGTTGTATGCTATCTATCTGGCTGCTCACATTTAGGGGTGGCAATCTTGTTGGTTTAGACCACATATGGATCAGATCATATATGGGATAGATCAACAATTTGTCAATTGAAATCCAACCTGTTAACTAAACGGATAAAAACTTTATATCCTAACCTAGCTCTTTTATTAGACAAGTAACCTAACCAGATCTACAATAGGTTGAATCAAGTTAAACAAATTAACGGTTAAACATGTCTGCCCCTACTCACATGGGCATATTAAAGTATATGCGCATCACTCAAATAATATTATATATACACACACATACATACATACATACATACATACACACATATACACACATATATATTGGAGGAAAAAGAGCGATGTCTTCTGTAATTTTTGACATGATATAGTGAACCGGAGATGCATGCTAGCAGTCTTTTTATTAAAAAAAAACAGGGGAGAGAGAGAGAGAGAGAGAGAGAGAGAGAGAGAGAGAGAGAGAGAGAGAGATGCACCAACACAACACAAAGAACGATGGAAGCAGATCCATTTTGAAAGACTAGGAGGAAGCGATTTAGCTCATTGGTAGCTATGTCCCTCAGCCAACTGGGCCCATCCAGCCCAAAGCTAAAGCCTATAGTCAAATTTCCAGATCAAAAAATTCCGCACCAGCCCACAAAGATGACAGAACATTGCTAATGAAAGCAGAAGCGTAGCCCATGAACCAGCATAAAAATAAATAGAACAAAGAACTTGTAAGGCTTCCTTCTGAACAAAAATTTGAGAGTTTCTTTCCAAAACAGAGCACATATTATGCACCTACTTGATGCTCTTGGGAACGCTATTCGGTCACGGGGGCTTTGCTATTAATCTTATATCTCCTCACTTATTAAAGAAAGGTTTAAGACATCTCATTCTCTTACTAGATTTTTGAAGGAAAAAAAAAAAAAATTGTCATGGAATGCTTTAGACTAGCTGAAAATTAAATAAAATAAATTACATTTGACTCTGTTAAAAAATGAACCCGACCTGAAGTTAGACGTATCACACTTTATTATCTCTCTCAATCTGCAGGTATTTTGTGGCCCACTACAAGTTGGGACGTCCTGATGCTCTCCAAACGACCCACGGCCCCAATGGTTGTCCTTGTCTTCCTTTCTTTCCGTTATCTGTGGAAAAAGAATAAAAGGAGAAAGACGGAAGAAAGCAGAGTCCAGCAGAAAGAGAACATTGGGAAACTGTGAGAAACTGTGATCTTCCTGGAAGACAAGCGTTGTCCTTTTATTCTTGTCGTCTAATGATATAAAATTAGAACAAAAATTATATGGGGCCAGATACCAAAGAAAAAAAAGAAAAAACCTGACTCTCTATTTTACCATATCTTTTAACAAAATTAGAAACTTTTCGTGCCAATGAATGATAAAAAATTACAAAAGAAAAATCACACATGGTATCATTTTCTTCTTTATTTTTTAAATATGCTTTTTACCGATACACACTGCAGGTGACACACATCAAAAAAATTCGTTATCTAACAAATCAATATATGGCTCTAGATAAATCGATAAATAATTTTTATGATAATACAGTACAATGCAAAGGTCTTAAAATGATATCTTCATCTTACACAATACATGGCCAGATGATACATACTTAATAAATCAGTTATGTAGCAACCCAATACACACAACCAAAGAAATTGATATACAATTTTCAGAACATCGTATCCATCAATACACATAGCCAGATGATATATATTCATCAAGTTATTAAATCATATTGTAAGCTTCTTTGATATACACCAAACAGTAATTTAATACAATCCCCAAATAAATTGATGCATAGTTTTCTAAACATGCTTTTTACCTGTACATATTATATGAACATGTTATACATACTAAATAAATTAGTCATATCGTAAGCCAATACACATTTCTAGATAATTAAATAGATAATTTAAAAACATAATATCCATCATTACCAATACACAATATACAATTTTCTAGGTTTATTTAACATAACAAAATAAACATACCGTTCCTTAGATTCCATGAATTTTCAAGTGCAAAGGTCCGGAAAAAAAGTGAGTAATTTAGAGGAGAAAGGGACTAAAAAAGAAGAAGAAAAATCTCACAGATGGAAGAGATGGTTTGATGAAAAAGAGGAGAAATGAAAAAACTTGACGAGGAAGAAAGAGGATGCTGCATGCTTTTTTTTTTTTTTTTTAATTACGAAGACTCTATTAGTAGGAGAAGTCCTCCATTTTGGGGTTTCTCCTTCAAAATGTTCACCAGAGAACATGATTTTTATTCATAAAAGTGATACCATTTGGTTGCCACTCTTTTAGGTCACAGTGTTCTGTAGATTTTTTTTATCAGTAAATATTACCAGAAAGAAAGAATCTCCAAATAAAGGCGTTCACTGCAGCCCACAGAAAAAAGCGGGTTCCATGTGCATTAAATAATACCGAAAAGAAAGAATCTCTCAATAAAGGTGTTCGCTGCAGCACACGGAAAAAAAAAAAAGCTGTTTCCATGTTTGCATCATGGCGCCCCACGATCTTGGTCTCCATGCCAGAAGACATCTGATCCGTACAATCTAGGCCAATCCGATCAAGTCTGAGGTATAGAAAGCTAATTTTCCTGTGGCTAGCGTCGTAACACACCAGCCCGTACCCTACTGGGGACCGCGACGCGTGGGAATAGGTAGATAATATTATAATTTTACGTATCTTATATCTTGTGCTAATTAACTTATGCATCTAATTCTAATCAGTGAAGCAATATGTCACTTGATGTGCACCAAGCATGTTGGCTAACTCATTTTGGCACAATGTTATGTGAATTGTAAACCATCTAATTCATTTGATTTTCTAGGAGGGTAATTGCGATTTTTTATAGAATTTTTTTCATGAATACCCTCCCAAAATTGATATTTGCATGTATGTCCTTGCAAAATATTTATTTTGTTATTTTATCTTTTTTTTTATCCTTATTTTTGCGGATGTACCCACATTATCTAATGCTGTTAAAAATTTAATGGTTTTATATTAAAATGACTAAGATACTTGTAATTGATAGATGTGCAAAAAGAAATATTTATAAGACGATTGCGATGGGAGATTAAAAAATAATTTCAAAATTTTATTTTATTTTTTAATTAAAATAAATATAGTTTTTTATTAACGGTGTTGGAAGAATTATTATATTAGAGGCATTTGTGCAAAAATAGTGTTTTATAAGGGCACAGAAATAAATATAAGGTATTTATGCAAATTTAAATTTTTAAAAATATTCATGCAAAAAAAATCTTTTTTTATTATATTACTTTACTCTATCAAATCCTTGTTCATAACCTCACCAAGGCTGCTTTGCTCTAGGAGAAAATTTCTAAAACTAGTTCTTTATGCAATGTACATTCAATTTGGTCGAGATCCTGGTTTGTATTGGTAGTTCTTGGTTTGTATTGGTATCAAGCATGATATATAGAGAACTCGGTGACCTAACAATTTTCTTGGACTATGTAAATCAATAAATCTCAAGATATCGGCCAATAAAATGTAGTTATATACATCTTTCAACCATCCTTTAATATATTTCGAATATCTTTAATTAATATATTTTAAATTCAATGTCACAATATTTAATCTTGAATTTGTTATATTGGTGAGGATCATTGGTGGATCCATCGTGGAAGAATGAAAGAAAAAGGAGAAAGAAGAACGGAAGGTCTCGAAAGGGTTGAAGAAAAGCTTGGAAGGCAAGGAATCTATAAGAGACCTACAAAGGAAGAAAAACTCCGATGAGGTGACAAAACTCTGGTAGAAACATGGGAAGGAAGTGGCAACAGCAGTTTGGTTGCAGCTTCTCTCTCTCTCTCTAAGCACTAGGGTGTAGAAGATCCAAATGGAGGAGACACACTAGTCTCCTATCTTATACATAGCCTTGGACAGCTCAAAGGGCATGACAATTCACATACCCTAGCCGATCTTCACCATGTGTCACTTGGACGTTCGCCCACAGACGATCTCTCATATTGTTATCAACTTAAATGTCTAATCATTATGTCGATACTCCTATCGCGAATGATACTGCCTCGAGAAGTGCAAATGCCCGTATGTCCTTCATAAATGTAGTATCCAGAAGACCTCTGCAGCAAAATTGAAAGGACGACCCCAATGCTTCGATTTCATGCCTTAATTTTATGCTTCAGTTTTAATGGTCACCTCGATTAGTCAACCTCATCAGCAAATCTATTTTCAACATCTAAGTTAGCAAGTTAGCTCGGCCTCAAAAGTGGGAGGTAAGTGATACACCTCGAAACCAACTACATTTGATATGGTAGACTAACCAATCGAAGCTTGTCATAAAGCCTATGCCCAACCAGTTAAAGCCCACCATATGGCCAACAAAGAGGTGCGTGGGGAGCTTTTAAATTTCAAACTCTCTCTCCAACTAGTGATACTTCAGCCATCATCACAGACAGTTTCCATAACCACGTAACGAACAAGCAAGATGTGTGTGTGGGCAAAACACTCGTGCATGATTTTTAGGATGTGCGATCGATTACCCAAAATGGCCGATCTGTATGCCCAAACTCTTCGGCAACAGGCGCCGACCCTCGCCTACGTAAACCATTCCTAGTGGATCCTTTAGGCAAGTGCTTTTGAGTCTTCTAATGCTTTTTGTGCTGCCACTCTACCACTTTCACAATGATTATGTTGTTCCTTGAGAGTCCATTTGAGTTAGGCATTGGAGGGTTCCCTGCAGGATACACTCCAACAAGAGGATTTTTTTTATCTTTGTTGTTTTAGGTCGGCTCCACGTGGAAGCGAAGGTCCGCGTATGGTTTTTTTCTTCCAAAATCACCTCAAGAGCGACTAGTATCAAAACCACAAAATCGGAGCATAGTGGCCATCATATTATTACCTCGGAGACACATCATGATCATCAACTGACCTTTACGGTTTGAGCAGTCGATCGTCCAGTAGCATAGTGGCCTGTAGCTTAGCCAGCTTTGCGTCTTAGTCAGACTGATTTTCAGCTGTAATAATCACAAAGTCTCAGCTCTAAAATATCACTCGTGATCTCGAAGTATATTATTTTTTTTTAAAAAAAAAATTCTTCTCCCATATTGACCTAGATCAACCAACATCTCCATTCATCTCTATCTCAACCATCTATGG
>JAOXJJ010000139.1:2343054-2360049 GCA_025769935.1 Phoenix roebelenii | reverse complement strand
TTAAAAAAAAAATTCTTCTCCCATATTGACCTAGATCAACCAACATCTCCATTCATCTCTATCTCAACCATCTATGGAGATAGTCAAGGTCTCAACCATTAAAATGTTGCCCATTAGTCCACCGTGCCAATTAATATGGTTTTCGGCAAATGCTATGCGCCACCAAACAAGTCTTTAAGAAGTAAAAATGATCAAATAGAATTCTACTTATTCTGTTGTAGGTAAGGAGGAGTTGGTACATGCCAATGTGGTGGCAGACCTACCTATATCCAAAATATTCATTCACGGACAACTCCTGCTAGGCTTGTTAATAAAGAGAGAGATTTTTCATATCCCGCAAGATCATGTCAAGCTTCTCAATCTCGAGTCGGGCCTAAATTTTCCCAAATTATTTGTGGCTAGAGAAACTCCTTATGAAGTTAAAAAAAAAAAGTTTTAAATTTGCTTCAAGTAACAATGTTACAATACGTGCATAATACAAGTGACAGTTTTTTTTTTCCTGATATTATCATACAAAAGAGCTTTCGGATTCAAATTTAAGAGAAAAAAATTGATACGACACCATAAAAGGACCAATGCTTTGTGAATTTAATCATATATATATATATATATATTAATAGTATTACTATTATTAGTACTATTACTATTATTAATATTATTGCTATTACTAGTATTATTACTATTATTAGTATTGTTCCTATTTTTAGTATTCTTATTATTTTTAATATTATTACTATTATTAGTATTATTATTAATTTAGTAATATTACTATTTTTAGTATTATTAAATCCAAACTAGTTTTTTCAAATAGACCTTTCCAGAAACAACATTCTGTTTTTTTTACCAATGCCACTGTATTATTCATAAATATATTTGGAGGACTAGAACGTCCAAAAGCTTTGTTAAAAGGAGAGAGGAAAAATAGGAAAGGAGGGAGGAAGAGGAGGAAGAACTAGGCTTCGCACCTAGCCCCGTTCAGGATTTCACACGCAAGAGCTAAAGAAAGAAATCCAGAATCTTTTTTTTTTTTGGTGAAAAATAAGAGGGGAGGGGGAGGGGCAGAACCCCACCCGCGTAGCAACCCCCACTGGGCCCCCCTTCCACCAGAAAATATTCGATGCAGGTCACAAGTTTCCGCATGCCTTTTCCAACCCATGGAAAACTCCACTGGGCCATCCACGTGTGAGTATGTTACCCCAGCACCACCTCATACTGATGGAAGGAAAGTATATCTACACAGCCATCCGGGCGTGGGGCATGCAGTCCCCTGATTTAATCGACGCCCATGCGTTTTGAACCCAGACAACTCAGGTGGAGTCCAAGCCCCTACCACCTGGCTACCATCTTAGTGGCTAGAATCAATTTTCATTTATAGCATAACCCTAAACGATGTACGGTCCAACATATTTATAGACCTAGAAAATGCAAATAAATTCTAAAAAAAAACTAACCTCACAAAAGATCCTCAAAATAACGGAATACCAAAAATAAGCTCTAAAGACTATCAAATAACGATATATCAAAATCAACTCATTGCAACATTTCCATTGATATAGAAATTATACTCCCTAATGTGATTATTCGCAAAGGTAAATACCCTAATAAGCCCAAATAAAATAAGACCAAGTTTTATTGTGGTTGGAGTGATTTTATTTTATTTGGGCTTATTAGGATATTTTGTTATTTGTCAGCCTTTATGACTTATTTTGGCATTTTGTTATTTGATAACCTTTAAGGCTTATTTTGGTATTTCGTTATTTTGAGGGTCTTTTGTGAGACTAGTTTCTTTTTAGAAGTTTTTACATTTTCTATGTCTATAAATATGTTGGACGGTACATCGTTTAGGGTTATGCTATGAATAAAAATTTGTGATTCTTTTTTTTTAGCCTTGATGTGAAACCTTGAGTTAGGGCTAGGTGCGAAGCCTAGTTCTCTCCCTCTTTTCTTCCTCTTCTCTCCTTCTCTTTTTCTCCCTCTTTTCTCCGATTGTCCGGCATCAATGTCCCTTTAATAATTGGTTAACCAATTTTATCATATAGCTAGAAAATTTGTTATATTATGAAAAATTAATTTACACTAATAATTTTAATATTTTATATCTTTATTATTGTATTATATTATATCATAATACATTGATATGTTATGTTAAATAATTTAATATTATATTAAATTATTATGCTATAGTATACAATATTATATTCTTATATTATAATAATATTATATTACATTATAGTAATATTATATTATATCATATATTTATGTATTAATACATATTGTATTTTATTATGCTTTGTTATATAATACTATGCAATATCTTTTATGGTCATTTTGCCCTACCAAAATACTTTGTTAGTTTGTTTACCAAACACATATTAAAGTAGCACAATACTTTAGAAATGTAGTTACCAAGCAGTAAACAGCTTTTTATAAAAGTTCTACTTCAGAAAGCTTTACTTTAAAAAGTTCTATTTCTGAAAGTCCTAACAGGATCTTAGTGCAGTAGTGATAGGTTTAATTAAACCATCCAATTGCTCTTGAGGAAATAAAAAAAAAAGAGATAACGTCCTTCCCAATCATACCAATATTGACGCAAGCAATCGATTTTGATCAACACTTTAGCTACATCAACGGATGATGACGACTGATTTGGTCCATCCTTTTCTTTTTCTAATTACAAGATGCAGGAAAGGGACAAACAAAGACAGCAACCATTCACCACCACCGCTCTTTTTGGTTAGATCGGATCCGAGATTAGTGCGACAATCTATCTCTGGCCGTCCATCATGCGAACGAAATCCTGAAAGCAGACGAAGCCATCACCGTCCGAATCGACCACGCCGATCATACGGCGGCAATCCTCCAGAGTACACTGCTCGTCCCCGAGGGTGACGAACATGGCGAGGAGCTCCTCGGCGGAGATCTTGCCGTCTCCGTCGGCGTCGAAGACGGCGAACGTTTCCCGGAGCTCCGGCACGACGGGGGGTCCGACGGCCGACCCCAGCTCCACGATCTCCTCCAGCCGGATGCTCCCGTCGCCGGCGCGGTCCGCCTCGGCAAGCATCGCCACCACCTCCTCCTCCGTCGGCGGGTCCGGACCCAGCCGCCGCAGCACCACCTCCAGCTCCCGCCTCGTGATCCTCCCCTCTCCCTCCCTTTCCGCCGAAGGATAGTCCGTCGACGACGAGGAACACCACTCGCCGCCACCGCCGCCGCCTATGGACGCCGATTTCGCGGCCGGCGAGGCGAGGTGGCAGCCGGGGTACCGGGGGAGGACGGTTTTTGGGGTGCACTGAGAGTCTTCGGAGGAGGAGGCGGCGTTGGATCCGAAGGAGGAGGCCTCGGATCGGGAGACCGAACGGGATTTCTTCTTCGAATTAGAGCCGAAGAAGGCCGCCCGAAGACTACTCATCTTCATGGCTTCTGGCTTTCGGCTTTCGAGAGAGAGACGGAAGAGAAGGGTGGGAGGGAGGTGGGGTTAAAGAAGGCGAAGGGGGAGGGAAGTGGAGGCAGTGAGCTTCGAGGAAGCTTCGCTGGGAGAAAATGCGGCATGATGTTCTCCCCAGTCCCCAGTCGTATACCATCCTTTTCTGTTTCATTGGTTCCAAAAGATTTGTACGACAGGCACAAAGATTACGCGTTATTTTTCTTTTTATTTTTAAGAGAAAGTTGCAAAGAGTACGCCGGGAGTTGGAAGGTGCAAGATGGCGTGCATCTCCATAGCGGATTCGGGATGTATCCACCTTTCCATCACAAAGGATCCACCGTTCGATCACCCACCGCACAGCTCTCAAAGCGCTCCAAACTTCACATCCCATCTGGCTGCACATATCTTGAAGGAGCCGGTGGATGATCCAACTGTGGATCCGTGTGCGCTGTTTTGAGATTTGTGCAGATTCAAGATAAGTGCAGCAGGTGAACGAACATGGATACAGATCTTTCTATAATGGAGCACATCATGAATCACGATTTATCTGGTGGCCAGCTTATATCATTATATTAGATGGCTTGATGAGCTTTCGAGAACCATCTGATGTGCTTTCGTTAAAGCAAGGATTGTTTTAAGGTGGCAAGTGGTTTCACACTAGTTTAGATCAAACAGGAATGAAACAATGTTTGGAATTGATTTTCCAAAAAACTAGTTTAATGGGATCTAGAACTATGGATCGTTGCTTGAAATTTCTAAGTTTATTTTTCGGTATTTAACTAGGTTTGGGCGAATATGACGATGTTGGATTGAATTATATTGAATCTATTTCTAACCAGTGGTCCGCAGATTTCCATCATAGACATGTTCATGAGTTTGGACTGCATGTAGATGTATGAGTTGAATCTATATTTACCTAATCCAACTTGTTCATTTTAATTCTAGAGAGGGGGATTTAACAATATGTTATTTAATGCAGGATATCATATTAATTGACTTTCTTAAAAGCTTAAAACAATTAGGGTTTAAAAGCTTGCTGCTAATGCAATTGAGTTCACAAATGCAACATCTTCATCCTCACGTAACTTAGATATATTTCGCACATGCACTTATGCTATCTCTACGTACAACTACTTACTAATGCATGTTGGTAACATAATTACAACAGACCAATTCCAATGATAAGTTGGCATTATAGCACTATCTAACCATTAACTTTCGGAAAAAAAATTGACTATGAAGTAGTGAGCTTTATGAATTCAATCTCAAGAGCTTTATAATTTATGGAGATTAGGATTCTATATATATATATATATACATCTACTATATAACACAAAGGCTCGAAAGTCCAAAAAACTTGAGTGGAAGGAGGTAATGAATGTCTCCCATACTATAATTAGCCATTCATATGCATTACCTACAACCTAATTTTTAGAAAATATAATGTCAAGCTTTGTTAATCCAGCATCTCGGGAGCAGTAACTTAATTTACCACCTTATCATGATGATACTCATTGGCACTTACGAACAATCCAGCATCCCCCAATATTTGATTACCTCGGATCTCAACCATGAGCATATTTAGCTTAGTAACCACTTAGAGTGCATCATGTTTTTTAAATTTTATTTTAAGCTTTATTTTTCATAGTTTCAGCAACTAACCATGATGGAGTAGATTGTTTTTTGAATAAAATAATAATTACGAGTGCATCATTGTCGAATAAAATAACTTTAATTATAATAAAATCATAGCAAATCTATTATAAAAAAATGATGATACTGATATTAAAATTAATAATTATGTCAACACAACAACAACCATGTAATTTATGTGACGACGGTCATTATTTATACATGATGAATCTCGTGGGTTGATATCCCCAGATCAACCATTAAAATTTAAAAGCTTTCTGTCCTTACAAACGACAGTGACAACTACCTGATTTGAGGGGTCCGGAGGGGAACCTTCATGGCTACTTCCCGAGCTCTCTTTCTCATGCCATCACCAAAGTTAAATCGTTAATAGCCCAGTCCCAGGGCATGAGGTCAGAAGAAAAGGCCTTTCCTTGGTCTCCAGGGTCCTCACCCTGCTCCACCAATTACCTTAAAAGCTCCGTAGTTTTTCTCACTTCTACCGAGGTGTAAACCAAACCGAAGTTGCATGGGATGCTGCTTTCCTTGGATTTTGCCAGTGTGGAAGCGTGGGTTGGGAACAAAACATAGAACTCACCGAGCTGGCACATTTTGGCAGCCATCGCCTTCATGAAGAATGAAGAACAGTTGTGTCCACCATTGCTCCCGATGGTTATCCGCTGGTGGAGCAGACTGGCTTGGAGAGCTACAAGGCTCTGATCGATGGTTTTGATGGGCTATGCAGTGTTCGGGCGTATATTTGCACCATTGGATTATCCACTGATTGCTTCAAAATCTTTGTAGATGATCGATAAATTTTGGAATCTTTAAGACCTGTGTGTATTTGCACCCTAGTTGCCACACAATGATGTAGTATTATTGATTTTCTTCCACTACTCGACTAGTAGATTTCATGTGCAATGCACATGGAGAATCCTTTCAACCATGTATATCTATTGTAGTTTCTTATCTATTAGGTTATAAGTTATAACCAATAAGATTTATCAGCTAGTTTCACATATTGATGTTTTTTTTTTTTTTGCTATTTGGGTCCACTTATTGCATAATTAATAGCAAGTCCAAATTATTGATATGTTTAGATAGAAATTGGACCGATTAGTAATTGGATCTAGTTCTACTAAACAATTTGTTACACCAATCAAATATGACTTTTACAAATTAGAAGATTTTTGAACTTTGAAGTGCAACTAGGTATTTATTTTGTTTATCTTTACAAAACTAATACTTCATGATATATAGATACATTTTTCTGATATACACATAATAGATCTTGAGTGCATATATAAAGCCATGGGATACTATAATCTTTTGATTCTATTCATCTCCCATTTATTTTTATTGCAGCAAAAACATGTACATATCCCTTTTATCTATTTTCTTCTCAATCAAATTATTCAATTCTATAAATAGAAAATCAATTCATTTTGGATTTTTCTTACAAAGGGCATAACCAGCAGCTTATGACAACAAGATGTCTCTTAATGCGGAAGGGATGCTCTACCTTTGATAAGAGGGTAAAAATTGTCAACTTGCCATAGTATTATCCATCTAAAAAGATAGAACTTTCTCATAGATTCTTGATGCCTGCTTGCCTGAAGCAAAGGCATGAGACATAACAACAATATCAAGATTAACATGGATGAGAGGAGAACAAGCTCATCACAAAAAAAGCCTGGCCTGTACGTTTATGCAGAAAGGATAGTGGTGATCATAATATGAATTCAAAACCGTTTTTTTTCTTTTATCCGTTCTCGACAAGCAATGGGTGATACCATTAACATCATTCTATTGAATCTATAGTTTTTGCCTTCCATTATAAAATAACAAACAAAGTAATCAGTATTCATGTGTATATAACATGCAACTGTCTCTATAGAATAAATGATGGCTATCTTCCACCACGCAATCCATCCAAATATGTAGGCAAGGGAGGCAATACTTAACTTGTTTAACTTGATTCCACTTGTTAAAGGTTGGGTTGAGGTAAAAATGATTAATAAATAGATTAGGTTCAAATTGATAGTTTTTAACCAAACATGCATCCAACCTAGCCTGTATCTAATTTCCTTGCATGCAAAGCTACCTGGCGTGCATAGCATGTAGGGTAGAGGATCCGAACTCGTTGTAAGGTATACCCGATCCGACCCAAAGCTTAAAATTTCTTTTCCTTCCGGATGTGAATAGGGTTAGGTTTGAGCTATGTAATGCTTCCATGGCCAGCTCCAACAAGTCCATGTTCATTGGCCAGCAGCACTTGCTATCCATATATATCTTAGTTGGTTGGCATCTTTGACTCGTTTAGTTTGTGGAAAAAGAGGAAGAAAAAATGTAATCAATAGAAAAACAAAAAAAATACATTTTCTTTATTTAGAGTTTTCAAAGAAGAGAGATGAAAAAGTAGTATTGCTATGAAAATGAGATTTCCATATTTTATAGAAAAGAAAATCCCACAAAGGATATGGAAAAACTACTTTCCCACCGATTGGAAATTGGGATCTTTTTTTTTCTAAAAGTACCATTAAGCTACCAAAAATCCATGGATGAGGTATTTTCCTTTATTAAAGGTATAATAGGTATTTCATACAATTTTTTCAAAAAAGTTAATGCTCAACCAAATATAAACTACTCTATAACGTGACACTGCATGATCAATCAAACATGCCAAAATCATTTTTTTAAGCATCATATTTCTAGGAATCGTCTTTCTAAAAAAAATATTTCAGTGAGGACAAATTCTTTCTGCGAACAAAACAAGTCTTAATTTAAACTTTTCCGAACAAGATAGTAGAGGATGTTAACGAGAAAACCTCCAGTTATTCTTGGACCTTCAGAATTTCAGGTATGCTTTATTAATAATTTATATATTGTTGATCTCCTGCATAATGCAATTAAAGTTTTTGATGGGAGAAATTATTGACACCTCGACCTTGGGACAGACCGACCTCCTTAATCTCGGACCTAAATCAAGGTGAACGACTTCGGCCCCACCTGAGAAGCCAATCAGTCAAAAAGAAAATCAGCACATAGCGACAAGGACTGGTGGCCCTAACAACCGACATGCCTAGCAACCCACAGTCATGGTAGCACCATGGTTTGCTTTCGACAAGCGCTACATGTTGCCCACATGGATTGACTTCTATGCCGTTGTCATACTATCGGCCATTACCTGGCTATCAGTGCATGCCATGTTGGCCCAGATAACGACAAAACAAGCTCTCCTATATAAAGTGGCAGCCCGGGAGACCTCAAGTACGCAGAAACACACGTGCAATATTATTCATAGAAGAGCATCATCTACTGAAGCTCTCTCTTTTATACTATTGCCACTCTCTTCTGACTTAAGTATCGGAGGGTCCTCCACCAAGAACTCTTCGGTAAGCGGACTTCTTACAAGCCGTCCCCAAAGAAGACCAGCACCCAATGCCTTGACTAGCATGCTCGGCTTGCCTCCAGTCGACCCAAAAGTCATCCAAAATGCTCATTGACCTCGGTTCGGATTCCATAGGAATAGATTGGCGCTAGAGAAAGGGTTCAACCCCAACTACATTGACATCTAATGAAGGGAGAAATTGAGTTATTTTTAATCGACTTATTGTAGCCTAGACTTATTTTTAATAAAAATCCTCTTGTCGTATTTGCTTTTCAAATCAGACAACTATAGGAACCGTATTCGACTTGGGACATCCCAGGGACGCTTGGGCTCCAATAAAGGAGACACCCCGGGGATATCGAGGGCCTCCTTAAATCGAGCTCGCTTGAAGTTTCTTTGAGAACGAAAACTCCAGAGATCACCAACAAAGAAGACACCCTGAGGACCAACCTGAGACCTCCTTAAGACCAAGCCCACTCGGCATTCTTCTAGGTCCATTATCCAGAGATACCTCTAAGACCACAGTCCAAAGATAAAAAGAGACACTCCGGGCTAACCTAAGACTTTCTCAAGATCGAGCCCACTCGAAATTCCTCTGGAACCATAGTCTAGAGGTGCCTTTAGGACTATAGTCCAAAGATGATCAACAAAGGAGACACCCTAGGGACTGACTTGGGATCTCCTCAAGATCGAGCTCACTTAAAATTTCTCTAGGGTCATAGTCTAGAGATGCCTCCGAGACCATAGTTCAAAGATGAAAGAAGACACCCCGGGCCAACCTAGGACCTTCTCAAGGCCAAGCCCATTCAAAATTTCTCTAGGATCATAGTCCAGAAATGCCTCTGGAACTGCAGTCCAGAGATAAAAAGAGACACTCCGGACCAACCTGCGACTTCCTCAAGATCGAGTCCACTCGAAATTTTTCTGAGACCATAATCTAGAGACAGGGACTATAGTCCAGAGATGAATAAGACCGATCCCACTCAGAATTTTTTTAGGATTATAGTCTAGAGATGCCTCTAGGATCGTAGTCTAGAGATGAAAAGAAAAACTTTGGGCCGACCTGGGACCTACTCAAGGCCGAGCCCACTCAAAATTCCTCGGGGACCTTAGCCAAGAGATGAACAAACCGAGTTCATTCCAAATCCCTCCGAAGTTGAACTTCGAAAAGATCGACCGAGGAGCCCGAGATTGACCGAAGCTCCTTACCACTCCTTCCTGGATGAAATTAAACACAAGGGGAAGAGTTCCGCACAACGACCTAAACTCAAACCAAGAGATGAACAACACAAGTAAAGGCCAAAGTCAAGTACTTTGAAAAATTCTTTATTTTTTATTATCTTTTAGTATATACATTGACTTCGGTAGAAGCTGATCAAAAAGAGTTACAAGAGAAAGTCAAAGCTTGGAGCGACGACCTGAACTCAAGCAACAAAAACAAGCAACAAAAACAAAAAGTGAAGTCAGGTACTTTGACAAATTTTATACTTTTATTAGTTTTGGATTTTACACTGAACTCAGTAGAGGTCGAACAAAAAGAAAAATACATTAAGCTTGGTTTACCCGAGCAAGAAGAAATATAAGTAAAAAGATAGAAAGGCGAGACTTCATTCCTTGCCTCTGCCACCCTCGCCTCCTCCATTGTCGAGGTACCTAACTTCCTTCAGTTGAAAAGAAGAACTCCCAATTCAATCTCGCAAAATGCAGATCTTCATGAAGACCTTTGCCGACAAAACCATCACACTGAAAGTCGGGTCCTCAGACATGATTTGCGACGTCAAGGCGAAGATCCAAGAAAACGAAAGCATCCCCCCGGATAAGATGATGTTCAAAAAGACCTATCGATGCATTTAATGCCCCTGACCAAGTTTTCGCCCTCGACAAAGGTGACGACTCAACTTCTGTCGCCTGAATTGGAATGCAGTCTGGCCTCAGAAGTGGGGGCGGGGGGCAAGTGACGAAAAAATATTGAACACTTCGACCTCAGGCCAGACCGACTTTCTTAACCTCGGGCCTAAACTGAGGTGAACGACTTTGGCCCTCGCCGAGAAGCCAATCAGCTGAGGTGAAAAATCAGCCGAGGTGAAAAATTAGCACATGCTGACATGGACTGACGATCCTAACAACCGATTGCCCTGGCAGCCCGCAATCATGGCAACACCACAATCTGCACCCGACTAAGGCTGCATGCCGCCCACGTAGACTAACTCCTGCACCGATAACGTACTACCGGCTACCACTTGGCTATCAGTGCCAGCCATATTGGCCCAAGTAACGACAAAACAAGCTCCTTATATGAAGGAGCGAGCCGGAGTACCTCTGGTATACAAGAACACACATGCAATATTATTCACAGAGAACCCCTCTATTGAGGCTTCTCTCTTTCATATTGTTGCCACTATATTATGACTTAAAAATCGGAGAGTCCTCCACTGGAAACTCTCCAGCAAGCAAACTTCTTGTAGGTCGTCCCCTAAGGAGACCAACGCCCGATGCCTTATCCTAGCTGTGCATCTCGCCTCCAGTCGGCCCCAAGATCGTCCGAGTTGCTCTCCAACCTCGGTTCGGATCTTGCGGTAACAGTTTTTGTTCTAATGCTTTTATTTAGATCTTTGTCGTTGGTAGCTCCTATTAATCTCCTACATAATATAATCAAAATGTTTGTAGGAATGCTTCTTGGTAAAATGTTTATGGTTGTCAAGGCAACATTTATTCCATCTTCATATCTTCTTGCCTACTCTTTGATGATTGATCCTGCATGCATTAAAAAGAATAATATTAAAATTCCTAATACTTTATATTCGATTGAGATTAAGTATAACAGAACAGTTAATGCTTGTAATCACAGTCAAGATATTTAAGAGATTTTTTTTTTCATATCCAGTTCTGCTATAAGAGAAGAGAGAAGAATGATACATGCTCGTGGAGTTTTGGAGGTCATCACCTCCATCATTACCAAGAAACTTTGCAAGTCTGCCACTTTCATTTTCTTTAATGGTATCGGACACAGAATGCAAGCATCATTAATATTAGAATCCTGCAGAAATGCTTTATAGACGAGAGTAGAACCACCTTAGTGCTTCCCATTGTACAAACCCTCGGGGGACTGACCGTTCACCTCCCAACAGTAATAGCCAGGGCATAGTGGATATTTGATTTATCTTCTGAAGGATATATAAAGATCCAGAACACAAAAGTTTTGATCATTGCAAAGTTTCCTTGCTAATAAAGTACTATAGATCCTTCCAGTATAGAAATATTAAGAGAGCTGATGTAAGTAAAGGCTAAACTCTTAAATTGAAAATAAGAAATCTCTCTGTACGAGTTACAAGTTCATGCAATTATGGTAAGTGGTGGTTAGAACATCCACAACCATATTAATTCCCGACTTCAGCATTCAGGAACAACTCAGCTAAATAAAGAGTTTCAGATATTGGAAACAATTCGGACGTTCCACAAAAAATTTGGAAAAAAAATCAGAAATAAAAAGTGTAACATTTCTAATTTATTTATTCAAAAATATGTGCATGAGAGGCAACAACCAAAAAATAGTAAAAACTCTACCACAACCAATAAAAAGTAGCAACATTATTTTGCAATCCACAAGCGTTTCTTGTATCGACCATGAATAAATCATGAAATTTGTGAAAATAAAATAATTGTTGGCTACTTCGTTAGCACAATAATGACATGGAGAGTATCATGGCCATGGGGAAAGACAACAACAATTTGAGAAATTTCCTATTATTCGAAGAATTTTGCTATTAGGGAACCAACTCAAGATTAATTTTCACAGATCCAACTGTCCTTAAGAAAGCCAGAAGAACACAAGTACTGCACATTTGTGCTGCACCATGTTTCTTTGCCCGTGTCAATCTACTGAGGCTATCAATTGCATGTGCACCTATAGGAAATAAAAGAGCTAAAATCCGTGGTGCAATGTTCTGACTTGATGTCCTTGGAGTCAGCCTTGAATGCAGTAATGAACACTATAATATTCATTATTGGACGGTCAATTTCCCCTTTTTTTTGTTATTTCAGACTGTTAGGATATTTTGGAAACCTAATCATTTCCCCACACTGTTGAGTCGATAGCATTAGGAAGCTTTATGAACAGGGAAACATAAAGATAAAGCACCAAAATTTTCTTATTTCTAAACCAATTAGTAAATTAGATGGAGCCCAATAAAACCATGCAATTTAAAAGAAGAGACCTAAACCTTTTTGGTCCAGCTCAACAGTATGTCTTACCTAGCCGATCCGTTATTTGAAAACAACTTTTGCTCCTGCATTTTGCAAGTGGGAAACAAAACTGTGCAAAGCCAATGGCATTAATGGAGAATGGATCGTTCTACTTAAGATTAATTCGAGGCAAGCAGAAGATCAGAAAATGAATTCAGAGATTGTTAAAATGATCGAGGGAATCTCATTTTTGAAATGGCATAACTACTTAATTCCGTGCAACTGCTTGACGGGATAAAGTACTATTTGTCTGGAGTAGTGTTTTCAGTAACTTATCAAGTGCATCATGCATGGAGAAGCATGCCATGACAAAGCTTCTGGATATTATTATTATCATATGATAACATGCATGAAATAACAATTGCTTCATCCTAGTTATCAAAAAAGTATACATCTAATTATCATATTATTTATAAAATAAGTAGTTATTTTCCAAATGAACAGAGATTTGAATATATATATGGACTGTTGTGTTTGGATTTTTTTCCACGCAATCACATGCTCAATAATGTATGGGCCATAATAATAACAATGCCTTAACATGAAGTCCATGGTGTGACAAAATTGCACTTATTGCTCCTGTCTGTGAACGATTATATTGCTAGTGGTAACTGGGTCGCCCTTTTTAACTAGTTCGGCTAAATCATTATAAAGAAAAGCTTCGGGAGCCTTGCTTTATTTGCATATGATATAAGAATATAAACACAATGTAGCCATACACGCATACATATAAAGTCCACTTTATTTCTATTATATACTGAAAAATCTACTTTATTTTTATTTTTGCAAACTAGGTTAATGTTTATATATATATTTAATAATTTATTTAGAAATATTTTGTTTTGGTGTCAATTGACAAATTATTTGCCTTCCCTAAACTCATTTAAGCCATAGATGTATTGCTGATGACTAATAATTGAAAATGCATTGTAAACAATCCATGAAATGGATGATAAATTTTGTCTGGATTTTCCATGCAAGCGAGAGAGGTGCTAGAGTCTACATCTTTACATGCAATGCGAACGTTCGAAGGTGCAATTCTAGACTATGTATCCCAAGTCTTTTGAGGAACATGGTCGGATGCCATTACCTTATATCCTACTAGATGAGCCAAGGCTGGTTGATAGCTATTTCTATGATGTTTCTCTCTACTTTTAACTATTCTAACGTGCCTTCTTAAAGAAATAACTCGATCTCTCTTTCAAGAGGATCTCCCACTCGTGTCCAACAGACTCCATAGTTAAAATGCAACCTTGGGCCGTATGGAGGTCAGAGAGAGGGAGGCCCTGCGAGGCTGAGACTGAGGGCTGCCACGAGGAAGGGATGGGGTTGCAGAACCGAAGACGACACACTGGATTTAGTGGTTAGTCACTTCAAAGGGCTTCGATTCCTAAGTAGACAGCTCCAGCCAGTGATGCTTTAATCCACCGGATTGGTAGTCTCTCTTGTGTGTGACGAAGATGGCTGTGGTTTTCCCGGACTCCCATACTTGCAACCCTTCGTACTTTTCTGTACTGTATCGCACATGTGGACTGCCCACTGGCCCCTGACCACGTCGGGCTCCAGCGCTCCAGGGGACGGGCGTCCATGCCCCCGCCCCGCTTCGACGGAGTGCATGGATCCGGCCCCCAACCTCTCTCTTTGTATGCTTGAATTTATTATGGCTCGAGTTCCGGTGGCTGCAGCTTGTGCAGCTGTGCCGGGGAAGCTGGCAAGGGGATTGGGACTGAGAGCAGGACACGGAGCACGATGAGAGAGTCTCATGGTCCAGTCTTTTCCCTCTCTTCTTTTTTTTTCTCGTTTACAGACTGCTCCCTCTCTCAGATGGCAGTACCTCCGAGTCTCAGTATGCATGGCGATATCTACCAGCATCCCGGATTTGTAGCAGCATGCGAGCTGATGAATCCACCTCGCAACGGGCATGGATTCTGGTTAGCAGAAGAGCACATGTTTTGCTGCATATCGCTCTATTCCCCCGCTCCGTTTCCCTGACATGGCACAGGGGTACTGGTGCAGTTCAGGGAAGGCTGGTGTGATTCACCCGAGGATTGAACCATAAGCTCAGCAATATATCAGCATCATGGCAGGTGGAGGCTAGATTAAGGAAGTGAAATACTAATACGATCGAACTACCACCACCTTTCCGGACTTAGGGCTTAGAAACAGGCCAGGTGGGAAAGAGATCGGATCAAAATTTGTCAACGGAAAATCAATTTATTTATTAAATAGGTCTAAAAGCAAGATTTAAATCTGACTATTTTATTAAAAAGAGTGCCGACCCGACCCGCATAACTGATTCACTAAACGGATTGGGTCTGGTTAAACTGACTTAATAAGTTGAGCAGTAATGGATGAACTGCGTTAAACAAGTTAAATAGATTAAGCGGATCATGTTGAACACGTATGAACTTAGTTAAGAAGGTTTTGAAAAGATTAAAAAGATAAATGGGTCAAAATAGGCTAACATGAAGCCTCAAAGATGAACTCTCTCTCTCTCTCTCTCTCGGTTGGATCCTCTCCAGTTTGGGGTTTAACTGGAGAGGGCTAGTTGACCATCGATGAGCAAAACGAATGCCCATACCTAGCCATGTGGGGTGTTGCATGTCCAAGTGCAGCAAGGCCCCACATAATTGTGGATTGTCATGTGAGTCATAAGCGACCACGATTCCAGAACCGACCCTCTCCATTTAATCTGTAACAGGAGAGGATACCGACCACTTTATTTGCAATTATGGTATGTATGTGTATGTATGTGTATATATATGTATATGTAGATATAGATTGATGGAGACTTGCATATATATAGATATAACAGAGACAAATATATGTGCATGGATACAGAGAGGAGATGTATGCAGTAAGAAATGGCATGAAAGTTATGGCATTTGCACTAACAAGAAAGAGAAAATTTATCCTGCATGGTGTCGAATTTCTCGTCACATGCATATTTGGCCATACAACTTTATGGAAGGGTTTCTCCAGAAACTCAATTAACTAGCCTGCATCATGAAACCTATGGAGATGTTAGACAAGTTAGTACATGGAAACACCAAGTACGGACAGCTTCCTGAGAGGAACTAAGAGCTAAAAGTTGTTCTCCACGATGTCATATTTTCTCATTACAATCACATACGGCCATCCATCTTTATGAGCTCCAGAAACTTTTTCTAAAGCAACTGGTGGAGTTATGCCATACGGTGGAGCCATTGAAGATCTTAGACAAGTTAGTACATGGAAACACCAAGGGCTAAAATCTTTTTAGGAAGAAGCAGCAGCTAAAATTTCTTTGAGAAGAAGCAAGAGCTAAAAGTTGACAATTCAAACACACCCACCCACAGATATAGACAGAGAAGGCTCCAGCATCTTCGACCGAAAAACGTGCAGTAAGTTCCCTGTAAGAAAACTTTTTGAAAAGTGTTGAAAATTCATTGCATTTTTTTTTTGTTTTGTGGATAGGTCAGTCAGATCATACAAATCTGTTGCTGGAAATTGGACCCGAAGGAGATCACTGGCCAAGAAGGAGGAGCTCCGATGCTTGTGGTACGTCGGCGGGCTGCATCCTCCGGGGGACCTGCAAAAAGCCGGTGGTCCGAGCTTCCGGCGCCGGCCCTCCGATACTTAAGTTAGAGGAGGGCTTTAGTGGAGAAGGAGAGATGAGTTGTATATCGGAGTCTAAAAGTCAGAATCCCCCTTTAAGAGGAGGTTCCTTTTTTATAGGAGGGGTAAAAGGTTATTTGTGATGTGACCGGACGAATTAAATGAATTACCGTCATGATTGAGCACAATCATATGATTTAATGCATTGCCGTGGAGGGTTAGACTGGAGCCGATGAGTTGTTGTGGGTGACCGGATGTAGTTGAGTGAATCAACTGGTTGCCGTGAAAGACCTGAGATTTTGAGAAAGCCGGAGATCCGTGGAGGCCATACGCATTAATTATTGAGTAAGCCGGAGATCTGTGGAGGCCATGCGCATTAATTACTGACAGTTGTTCAGGTGGAGATCGCGAGATTGGGTCTCGGATGAGGAGGAGAAGGGCTTGGTTCCCGACGGAGTGAAGGAATTTGCTTCATCCTTTGACCGGGTCTTCTTCGGGGTTGAGGTTGATGTGGGTTGGCTTGACCAAGACCAGGGGCCGCAGGGCTTCGAGCTCTGAGGTAGGGGATGTCGAGGTTGGGCGCCTGAAGATCGGACGCATCCGAGGTCGGGCGCTTATGATGTCGAGCGCATCCGAGGTCAGGCGCCTATGAGGTCGGGCGCATCCGAGGTCGGGCGCCTATGAGGTCGAGCGCCTCGTGGCCGGGCGC
>JAOXJJ010000139.1:2318300-2342954 GCA_025769935.1 Phoenix roebelenii | reverse complement strand
CGGGCGCCTATGAGGTCGAGCGCCTCGTGGCCGGGCGCATCTGAGGGTTGCTGCCGAGGCGCTTGTCATCACGTGCCGACGATGCGTTCACATTTTTCGGGGCAATCTATTTTTTTCCAACACTACCCTCCGACTTTCGAGTTCGAGCCGCTTACGAGCTCGGACGAATGAAGTAGTTTCCTTTATTATGCTGGTGGGGCTTGGTAGCTTTAAATTGCTCCGCCGGTCCACGCGCTCCGGGGCACTTTTAATGGGGACCCGAGGGGACGAGGCGACGCCTTTTTGCTTTTTAAGGTTGCTCTAGGCCATGGGCTCAAGATGAGGCTCCATGATTCGACGAGACGCTGCTTCGATTCTGCTTTTAAAAGCGCCGATCCAGATGGATACGCCACTTTAGTTTCCAAGGCCGACAAGTGGCAAGATCTGGACGGAGAGTGGAATTTGGCACTGTCAATCTGGGCCGTCAGCGGGATCTATATAAACCCCTGACCTGGCCCTAAAAGTTTTTGTTTGGCCGTCGTAACTATTGTTCTTTCCTTCTTCCATTTTTTCTCCCCTTCTTCTTCCAGCTGCTGTTTAGCCCTCCCGGCGGTGTTCCGAAGTGATTTCCGGTGATCGTCTTTTTCTTTCGGCCGTTAGCGTTCCTGGTGGAATCCCTTTTCGGAGGGCTTTTGCTTTTCTGTTTTTCTCCCTTTTCTTTTCATTTTTGGGGATGGGTCACGGACCGGATGAAATTGGGTCCGATTTGACCGAGGAAGAGTTGGAGTTGATTCGCAGCTGGTTTTTTCCTCCACGCAGGTTTTGCCTTGAGCCTGTAGGGTCGGAAGACCGAATGACGAGACCTCCTCCAGGCCGGATCGGGGTGAGACCTCCTCCAGGCCGGATCGGGGTGTATGTAGAGACACTCTGAGCCGGCCTGCGATTGTCCTTGCACGAGTTCGTGAACGAACTTCTGGCGGTGTACCATCTCGTCCTAGCGCAGCTCGCTACGAACTCGTGGAGGACCATTGTCGGTTTTTTATCCCTCTGCCTTGCGCACGGGATACCGACCTCGGTTAATATCTTCCACCGGTGTTTTATGTTGAAGTCCAACCCGACGGATGGGGAATGGCTCTACCTCGCCCTTCGGGGCGGTAGACCATTCTTTCGAGGTGCTCCTTCCTCCATTCATGGGCGGAAGGAGAGATTTTTCTTTCTCTCCTCCGAGTGTACGTGGGAATTTGACCCAAGGTGGGGGCATCCCCGGCTCAAGGCCACCAGTAAGCTCCCCATACTTTCAGAGAGCGAGCAGAAGACCCTCGATGCTCTTCACAGCCTCGAGGAGAATATTCTTCTGAACAACCTCCTGAGTGAGGAAGCTTTGGTGAACATCGGCTTGAGCTCGGCGCGCCCCCAGGGTAAGAGCAATTGCATTGCTCCTCTTCTATTTTGTTGTCTTTTGTTTTACTTGCTTTATTTCTTCTTTACTATCATTCTTTGGTGACGGCCTGACACTTGGGTCTTTCTCCATCAGATATTTCGAGGATGGCGACCAGCGACTCAGCTCTTTATGCCCGATACAGAAAGAGGGCAGCCGAGGCTGGGGGGGCCCAACCGAGCCTAAGAAGAAGGCGAGGTCAGCCGCGACTGCTGCTCCCACCGAGGCGAGGGGCTCTGAGGCCAGGGCTTCTGACCTCATCCGGAAGGAGGTCCCTTCCACCGAGCGCGTGGCTCGAGCTCTGCAGGAAATACTGCAGCCCTTGCTTGCCCGGCCCCCGTTTTCCAGCGACCGAGCTGTCAGGTCATCTGCCCGCGGCGCTCGGGCCCCGAGCCAGGCAGCGGTCTCGGGGTTCTGAGCTCATCATTGCCGAGCTCGGCGAGACCCAGCCTTCCGAGCTCTTCAAGGGCCGAAGCTCACCCGGAGAGAAGGCCCTTCTGCCCAAAATGGGTAGTCTATGAGGATGACTCGGCCCTCCATGACGCCCAAATTGCGCGCCAGGTGTTCCGCTGCGCACTACTTTCGGTTGATCAAGCGAAGTTTGAGGCTGCCGACCTTGGCGGTCATGTGGATCAAACCTACTGCTACGCCATCCGGATAAGTCAGCTTCTTGCCTTAACTTTTTTAGTCTTTCGAACTCTTGGCCTTTGCTCATCCCTTTCTTCCCATTTTTACACCATCTCTACGAAGTCAATCTGTTGGTCTCCAAGGCGGCTGACTATCAGGGTAAAGCTCGAAGGAGCCATAGACGGCTGGAGGAGGCAGAGAGGAGGCTCGGCGAGGCCGAGGCCTCGCGAGGATAGAGGCTGCCAAGGTCGAGCGGCGATCGGCGGTCGAGCAGCTCGAATAGGAGAAGGCCTCGCATGCTTTAGCGAGGTCGGAGCTGCGCGCCTCCGAGGTGCGTCTGGTCGAAGCCCGCTCCGCAATCGCTGGTCATCAGCACGAGGCGGGGGTCGCCTAGTTGAAGATCGGGCAACCGGAGGCTCGAGAGAAGAGGGCTCTGGAGCAAGCCCAAAACGCGACGCAACTCTTTTGGAAGTCGGAAGAGTTTCGCGATTTGATGGAGGAAGAGACCGTGGACGAGCTCATTCGCAGCTTCGAAGACTTCCTTAGGCAGATGCGGCGGATCTGCCCCCAATTCAATCTTAGTGGTCTTCAGCCCGGCATGGGGATGACCGAGGATGAGAGCGAGCCCGAGGGTCCGACGGACGACAGTGCAACCGGCAGCATGCCTGCAAGACCCGAGCCCGAACGGGAGACCGTCGAGGCGGAGGTCGAGGCGACCGATCAAACCACTCGGGAAGTTCTCCCCGGAGAAGTTACCGAGAATGCCCCGAAGAAGTCCCTGAAGCTGTTTCCGAGGCCGTTGCCGAGGCCCCATCTGAGATGGGCCAGTGGAGGACCCTGGGGTAGCTGCTGCTGAGAACGTGATCGTCGTGGATGACCTTGAGGTTGATGCCGAGGCCACTACTACCTCCGAGATGCCCTAGGGCTTTTGCTTCTTCCCTTCTTCTCTTTTTTCTGTAAATGAGGTAGGCCTCTGCGGCCAAATTTTGTACTTAGCCTTCAGGCTTTTATCCATGAAATGTCTTCTTTCCAAATTCTGCTGTGTGTTTGTGTTTGTTTTCATTTGTATAATGGATAAACTTCCGTTTGACGAATTTTACCAAGTCTTCGAGCTCGATTAAGTCTTAGACCTGGGCTCTGATAGACTTCGTTAAGTCTTTAGGCTCAGCCCCCACAGAAATTATGCTAAGGCACTAGGCCTAGACTTTAGAAGAACTCGCCGAGTCTTCGAGCTCGGGCTTCGAAGAAGTTCCGTTAGGCCTTTAGGCTCCTCTTCCGAAAAAATTTCGCCAAGTCCTTGGGCTCGGCTTCCAGAAGAGCCTCGTTAAAATTTTGAGTTCGGGCTCAATGGCAGCGTAGGCCGAGGTTGAGCCGCTGTCGAGGCTTTCATGCTCTCTGACCTCGAACTCGGTCGAGGCGCCATCAGGCGGAGATCATTGACTGTCGGAGCTGTTGTCCGTGGCCAGTGACTTGGAATCCCTGAGCCCGACCGGGACATCATCGGACAAAGCTCGAGGTCATTGTTGCAGGTCGTCTCGAACTAGTTCGGGCCTTTGTTTGGAGAGATTTGAAGTAGGCGGAGATCGAGCTGGAGATTGATGGTGCGGAGCATTTCGAGCTCGGTCGGGACAACCCGGACGAAGTCGGAAGATCGCGCACGAGATCAAGGGAGTCTGGGCTCGCGGTCGACTCTGCGATGCCTCCCGAGATTGATTGAGACTCGGCTCGTGGTCGATTCAGCAAAGCATCCCGACATTGGTCGGGGGATCCCGGACCTGGTTGGGGCTTTATCGGAGATACATATGGGAGGCCGGCCTCGTCCGTTGATCATTCTACAATATAACCAAGTAAGCATAGAGAGATATTCGTGCCGAGTAGGATGTACCTCTCGTGCAGTTGGAGTTAAGTGTCTCAGGACGAGTTGCCCAAGCCGAGCTAAGCGACTCTGCCCCGAGGTCGACTTCAGCGACCCGTGGTCGGCTAAGCATGGTGCCTCCACTCAGCTCGAGATGCATTGTCGGGGGTGCTGAATATCGTCAAAAGGTTGCGGAGATGTCGCCCCGAGATTGAGAGAGACTTGGCTCGCTGTCGTCTCAGCAATGCCCAACAGTGCTTCTCGAGGTCGAGGGAGACTTGGCTCGTGGTCGACGTAGCGGGGCATCCCGAGGTCGAGGGAGACATGGTTCGCGGTCGACACAGCGGGACATCCCGACCTTAGTTGGGGGATCATGCGTGAGGTCGAGGGAGCCAGAGGCTCGCGAGTCGACTCTGCGATGCTTTCCGAGGCTGAGGAAGTCGGGGGCTCGCGATTGACGTAGCGGGGCATCCCAATGTTGGTCGGGGGATCATGTGCTAGGTCGAGGGAGCCGAAGGCTCGCGGTCGACTTTATGATGCTATTCGAGGCCGAGGAAGTCGGGGGCTCGCGATCAACGCAGTGGGGCATCCCGAACTTGGTCGGAGTATCATGCGCAAGGTTGAGAAAGCCGAGGGCTCGCGGTCGACTCTGCATGCTTCCCGAGGCCGAGGGAGCATGGGGCTCGCGGTAGACGCTGCGGGGCATCCAAAACTTGGTCGGAGGCTTGTCGGAGATGGAGATTGGACTCAGAGTTGTTGAGACAGAGCATCCCGAACTCAGTTGGGGAATCCGAACTTGGTCGGGCATCCAGACTTGGCCGGACATCCTAAAGTTCGCAATTATATTATCGTTAGCAGAAGTATTGAATAATTAGAGAAGTGTTGTAAGTAAACTATGTGGAGAAGTGTTAATTATGTTCTCAAACATCGGAGACCCCTGGAGGCTCTACTGGTAATATATCTAGAGTTTTTCGAAGTTCCAGCTTTGGGGAATGGGAGTCACTTCGAGGAACTCCAACTTGTATACTCCAGGCCGTTGGACTCGAGCAACTCGGTATGGCCCCTCCTAGTTTGGGGCAAGCTTCCCTTGTTCAGTAGGTTGAGAAACTTCAGCTTTCCTCAGGACGAGATTTCCCATCTTGAAGAGCTTGACTTTCACCCTGAAGTTGTAATACTACGTCGCTTTCCGTTGGTATCTTGCCATGCAGACTCAAGCAGCCTCCCTTGTCTTCCCCATGAGGTCCAGAATGTTTTTGAGCTGAGATGAGTTGAAGGCTTCATCGTAATTCTCCACCCTCAGCGACGGAAGTCCTATTTCCAAGGGAATGACGACTTCCATTCCGTAAGCTAGATTAAAGGGGGTCCTGCGAGTGGGGAGTCGAAATATAGTCCTGTAGGCCCAGATGATATTGTAGAGTCTAGCTTTGAGTACTTGGAGGATGGTGCAGTTCGTCACCTCGATTTCTCCATTTGTCTGTGGATGGGCGACCGAGGTGAAGCGGTGGTCGATACCGAGCTCGAAGCAGAATTTCGTGAAGCGGATATTGTCGAATTGACGGCCGTTGTCGGATATGAGAATGTGGAGAAGTCCAAATCTGTAAATTATTGACTTTCAGAAAAAGTCTTGCATCTTCGGCTCAAAAATTCGGACCACCGGCTCGGCTTCAACCCACTTGATGAAGTAGTCGATGGAGATGATGAACTTTATCTGTCTTGAGGTTAGAGGAAATGGTCCTAAGATATCAATCCTCCATTGGGCAAAAGGCCAGGGGGTGCTGATCGAGGTCAGTGAAACCAAAAGTCAGCGCTGAATGTTAGCGTTCCGCTAACACCATTTGCACTTTTGGACAAAGTCCAATGCGTCTTTTTGGAGTGTGGGCCAGTAATACCCTTGGCGCAGAATTTTGTGGGACGGGGCCCAACCTCCTAGATGTTCCCGCAGATTCCTTCGTGAACCTATCGCATGGCATAATCCGCCTCTGAGGGGCGGAGACATCTGAGAAGAAGAGACGTGAATGACCTACGGTGGAGCTTGCCTTCGTATAGGAGGTATCGAGAAGACTGACGCCTAATCCAGCGGGCTTCGAGCTCGTTATTGGGGAGGAGCTCTGCAGCTAGGTAACGAACGCGTCCATCTAGCTCGGCTCGATCTCGATACAGAGAGCTGGTTCAGGCTCTTCGATGCTAGGTGCCTGAAAATACTCGAGCACTGTGGTCTTCGGAAGCTCACTCATGCGGAAGGTTGCCAGTTTTGACAATTGGTCTGCTCTTGTATTCTCCGCCCTGGGGATGTGTTGGATGTCGAAGGAGTCTAGTGTGGGGGTGAGGTCTCGAACCTTTTGAAGATACTTCTGCATTGATAGCTCTCTTGCTTCGAAGTCCTCCAAGATCTGGCTCACGACCAGTTGAGAGTCGTTGAAGGCCTTCAAGCTACCGGCCTTCAGCTCTTTTACCAGTTTTAGCCCGGCAACAAGCACCTCATACTCCGCCTCATTGTTTGAGACGAAAAATTTGAAGCATAGGGCCTGCTCTGCAACTACCCCATCTGGGCTGATGAGGATGAGGTCCGCTCCGCTACCCCCGAGGTCGAAGAGCCGTCTATGTGTAGAACCCATGGCCGCTCTGGGGTCTCTGTCGGTGTAAACTCAGGCCCGGGATCGTCAGGCAGAGGACATTCAACAATGAAATCAGCTAGCACTTGGGCCTTAACTGCTGGCCTCGAGTGGTATTCGAGATCGAATTCTTCAAGCTCGACTGTCTACTTTGCGGTCCTCCCCGCTCGATTCGACCGCTGCAGAACTTGTTTTATAAGCTGGTCGGTCAGTATGGCCACGATATGGGTCTGAAAGTAGGGTCGGAGTTGTCGAGCCGAGATGACCAGAGCATAAGTCATTTGCTCCAACTTGAAGTATCGGATCTCGGCACCCTCAGGACCCGGTTGGTATAGTATACTGGTCTTTGGGACTTGTCTTCTTCTCGGACCAGGACCGCGCTTACCGCCACCGGGGAGACGGCCAGGTATAGATAGAGAAGCTCACCTTGCTGAGACTTAGTGAGGAGCGGAGGGGAGGCAAGATAGCGTCTAAGCTCTTCAAAGGCTTGCTGACATTCTTCGAACCACATGAAGTCCTTCGGCCGCTTGAGGATCTTGAAGAATGGGAGTTATCGTTCGGCCGACTTGGAGATGAACCTTCCCAGGGCCGCAACTCATTCGGTAAGCTGTTGTACCTTCTTGACTGTCTTTGGCTACACCATTTCTTGCAGTGCTCGAATTTTCTCGGGATTCGCTTCGATTCCACGCTGGGTTACCACGAAACTGAGGAACTATCCCGAGGTGACTCTAAAGGCGCACTTGGCGGGGTTGAGCTTCATTCGGTACTTCCTAAGGGAGAAGAAAGCTTCATTGAGATCAACTTCCTGACTCCGACCTCAAAGCATTAATTCGCATGATCGCGCGTCATGTTCAGTTGTACTACAGTCTCGTCTTGTCACATCACAGGTAACCCAGCACCTCTTTATAAAAGGGGGACTCCTCCATTTTAGAGGGGGCTGGCGGACGGAAACTCTGATACACACTATTTCTTCTCCTCATCTACGCTTGCCTCCTCTACTTAGGCATCGAAGGGCCGGCACCAGAAAACCCGACCACCGGCTTTCTCGCAAGTCTTTCGGAGGACGCCGCACGCCAACGGATCGCCGCCCGCCAGTTTCCGCCGGAGCTCCCCCTCCTCAGTCGACCGGTCGCCCCCGGGTCCAGTTTCCAGCAACACCACCCACCAGCAAATCTGCTTGGGGAGCATCAGGCCCTTCCATCTCGGAAGCTTCCAACCAAACTGCCGAAGGGACTGTAGGGGATGACGAGTCCCAACCCAAAACAGAACAGTAAGGCAGTGCTAGGATGTTGTCCTCCTTCACCTTGTGGGGAACCTGGCTGAGACAACGATGATCCTAGACTCAGAGCCCCTCCTAAGCCGATGTCCCCCTTTTGCAACCTTGGGTTGCCGGACCTTCACCATTGCCAACAAGAGGCCAAACACCATTCATTGGATTTCCTCCTTCGGATTGCCCTCCGAGTCACTCGTCTCCCCCGGTCGACTAGCACCCTGGCCACCACTATAGGTGCATCCCTGTCGGGCACAGGGTTAGCAAAGTTCTTCATTTGAAGGGGTGATTGAGCTCCTTCACCAGTTCCGGTGGGGAAAACTTATAACTCTCATTCTTTTGCCCGATCCTAGCACAATGGAAGCGAAAAAAGATGTTCTCGTACATAAACGGTTGCCAGAATACCTTCATCGCCCCCTGTATGAGGATCGGGGGCTTCAAGGGTTTAAGAGCATCAATCTCCACTTTCACCCTTGCATATTCGAGCTTCTGGAGCTAATCCGTAAAGCTATCCATGGCGATTGGCCGGCCGACGGCAATGACGTTCTGCAAAACAATGTCCTTTTCCCAATATTCGAGTGGAAGGTTCGGTATCTGGATCCAGACCATGTTCGCCTTCACCAAGTCCGATCCAGGGTTGAAATCCACGATTTCATGTGCAAGATCTGGCTGGCCACTAACCACGGACCCCAGCAAGGTCGCATTGCGGTCTTCCAAAGAGCCCTCTATCGTGTCGCCTCCTGGCTCACCCATACCACTTGCAAGGACTGTGTTCGAATGCTAATGGACAAAAGAAGGCACGAATACTAAAGCACTAGTGCCACCAGACCGCTTTCAAATATATAGATGCATTGCACTTTTCAAGAGGAACCTTTAGTGCATCCATGTCATAATAACTTCACATGTAGCTTGTTGCTTCATTTTTAAGACTTACGTACGAACACGTTAAACATGTCCATTTCTTGTGGTCTCCGCCTGACTTGGACTATTAATAGTCCAAAACGCCCCCTTGAATCTTTAACTATGACCTCTGCGTGAACAATAAAGCTGGTCTCTTTGTCACACTGGTTAAGAAAATACTTCGAGGCTCAACCTTGGTCGATTGTTGCATGGTGCCACGCACTCATCTCAAAGCACTCCAAATTTCCTCCATCATTCCTCTGTTTGTATAGGTCTAAAGCAGCCATTATACGGTCCAACGCTGGATCCATGCGGAGGACGGAAAATCTTGTTTCTTTTTTTTTTTTTTTTGCATGAAAGATGCAACCCAAGTACTGCTAAAAGTGCTCTCCAAGCTGGCATGCCACATGGCACAAGAGATTCGGTGCTTGACACGACATCTCTTGCACCAACTCCACGAATTGTAGCAATTGCTTTTTGCCACATGATCTACAATAGAAATTTAGTGCTGAAAAGATCAACTTAAGAATAAAAAATTAGCTCCAAATCTTCTCTTTCCATCCAAATTTTAAGCCACCAAACTTTAAAGAAAAGATGACCCAAGGCGCCCGTAGATGATTGGCGCCAAATTTGGAATGGTTAAAGTTGACGTCGCGCCAACCTCTTGGACAACATGGGAAGCACCACTTTTGTAGCCAACCAAGCCATCCTTTCGGTCACATCCCTCGGTGGGTCTCAAAAAAAAGTTGGGTTTAAGGTGTCACTGTAATTTTTTTTTACCCAAAATGGTGATATTGTTAGTTTATAATATGATTTTTTTTCTTATGTGTGGACATGAATACTTTTCTAAATATTGAATTTTATATAAATATTTTTTTAAAATAAATATTTACATATATATATATATATATATATATATACACTTTTGCAAAACACTTATTTTACTATTTTAATATTCTTTTTACTTTTATTTTTGCATATGTACTTCCGCCATCTAATGGATGAAGATGAATCTCGCAAGCCTGCAAATTAATATGAACCCAGTGGCTAATGATACAGAAGGCATGGTGACTGGTGAGTTAATTTGTCCGAGAATGCATTCCCACCTGAGGCTTCAGGAGTAGGGAGAGAGAGATGATAGTTTCGCTCCTTGAAAGGGCCAGCCGGTGTGGCAACCATTGATGTAATAGTAGCACCGTCCTGCTTGGATACTGCATTTGAATAGTATGCTTGCTGTGCCAAAAAAAAAAAGCTTAAACGCGATGCTCCATGGCAAAATGCTTGTGGGAACAACCACAGTACGCTCCCGTCACGGATGCATTCCAAGGGAGGCCCTATGCAACATGATTTTTATGTGCCTTACAACCTGGTGCAATAATTTCTATCTTTGCAATCTTTTTTCTGGAGGGTGTGTCAAGAATAGACATTTTAAAAAGAAGCAGCATGCCCCCGTATAGCTAGCAAGATTCCTAGACAAAGAATGTGCGACAAAAAAGTATGGAAGAAGTTTTTTGTGTGGCTCTGCATTTGAAGCAAATGCAATAGTCTCTCTACTGCGCCGTAACATTGCGAAGACAAAACGTAGCTTTTCGTATCTGGATGAAAAAAATTTATATCAGGAATGAATTTTTTATCAGACGTCGAAAGGACAGGCGGGTCGATGAGATCCCTTGATTCAGAAAGCAGTAGTTTCTCGAAATGTCGCCTAAGAGAGAGGTACTAGTTTCTTATTGATATGATTCAGAAGATCCATTGATGAGTCCATAACAGATTCCTTGAGAGATTCTTTGGCATTGCTCTTCTTTGTATTCCCCTTGTGAATGTTCATGGAGATGGATTTGTCTTTGAAGTTCCATGAGTGTTTCTACTGCATGTTACTTGATCTTGGTGCCTGATAAAGCGAAAAATTTGCCGCGGCTTGCTACCAGAAACAATATTCTCGTGAAAGAGAATTTGAGGAAGAGAGAGAGAGAGAGAGAGAGAGAAAGAGGAACGTCCCCAATGGTCCCTCTGTGTGAATAATATCTTGAGATTGTGGACCCTCACTCATCTACCAAACGTAGATGAATTAAATGCTTGCAACTTTGCTTCAAGCATAGGCTTATTGAAACTTAGGATCCGACATTTTACTTCTGGAGAGAAGACACTGATACGCGAATCGATCAAGTTGTTGCAGAAAAGAATGATAGGATTTTTTCTTGTTTAGTGGTTGCCGGGATCGTTTTGGACATGGTAGTGTTGTAGTTTTGGAAGATTTAGCTGAGTTTAGTTGTTTTTTTTTGTTCATATTTTTTTAATAAAAAAATCTGTCAGGGTGTAAAATATTATCTTTTAGCCTACTCTTTAGTATACAAAAAAGATTACTGGTGTCAGCATAATTTTAGAGATCATGTAACAATCTATATCAATCAATACTATTTTTCTTTATTCACATGATTTTGTATTTGTCTGTATTAATTTTTTATTAGCATGATCATGTTAGAATGATTTTAGAAATCCATAACAACTTATATAAGCTAGCAGTATTTTTTTTTATGGAGTCTGTATATCAATATATATAACTTTTAAGGAGAAACGGATGTGATGGAGCATAAATATAATTAATTTTTAAAAATATTTTAATAATTGAAATTTTTAACCCCTTATTGGGAAAAGAAAAATAAATAAAAGAAAATAAAACTTCATATTGCATCATAAATTTCAATAACCATAGCAATAACCATGCCATATGCACCCAGGGTACTTCTGCTGGATGGGTTGTTGCACAGGCGAAGGCGCTCAGGTACGCTTAGAGTCTTTTCCCTTGTAAAAGAGTCAGTTTCATGCCATCCGAGATCCCCTTTCTGATCTGAAGATGATGGGAATCATCAAGCAGGGTTGGTAAATTTGATACGATGGATCTCCCACCTCGGTAGGCAAGTTGCCTTTGCAACTTGCATCTCTGCTACTGGAGGGTATGAACCTGCAAGTTCAGATATTATTTAATGTGAAAAGTCATCAGATATTCTTTTGCACCGCTCGCCTCTTACGGCTCACAAGCTCGACATTGTAATGTAGATTTCGCTCTATACCACAGAAATATATTGCTCAGTGATGTTTTTTCTTAGCTTTCTTAATGCGGTCTTAATTAATGAAAGTAGATTGTTCCTGCATTGTGGCACGATCCGGGCAGAGAAGAGATTCTGGTGGGAGTCTTCTTCCACTACAGGAATTATAAGTTTTACCGATATTTTTTACAGCCTTTACCCACGCTAATAAGCGTCGGTAAAAACCCAACCGACATAAAAGAAAGCGTCGTAAACGCGTCGGCGATACCTCAGTGGAAAAGGTTTTTGCCGACGCTAAACAAAAGCGTCGGTAAAATCTGGGATTTCCCGACGCTAAGGAAAGCGTCGGTGTAGGCACTATTTCCGACGCAAAAAAGCGTCGGCATAAACTACTACTTGGGCCTCGTGTTTTGCCCGACGCTTATAAGCGTCGGCGAAGTGCCAGCCACTGCGTTTTAACGACACTTTAAAGCGTCGAAGTGCCAGCCACTGCGTTTTAACGACACTTTAAAGCGTCGGGAGAGGAATTTTTTTTAAAAAAAATATTAGAAAACAGATGCATATCATAAATCAACATTTACATCAATATAAACCTGCATTACATTTATATCAACACAAATATTCAGGTCATTCAAAACATTCATATTGTCATATATGATTATTAATAAGTTTTAGAATTACATTGTACTTTGAAAAATATAAGAAAGATACATATAAAACTTCTTAAATAACAATCTAAAAAGTATCAGGGATCGGATTCAGCACTATCATCATCTCTACGAGCTGTTGAAGTATCAGGAATCTACCAAAAAAAATATAAACTTTAGAAGTTAGAAATATGAAGATCATTAACTCATACAAAATAAATGATAATTATGTAAAATCATCAAATACATATAGTTATTTACCTGAGGAGGAAGAAATCACTGTAACATAAATGAAATATGCTCAAGCTGAGACTGCAAAGTTTATTGGTTCTGCTTCAGCTCCGCCAACTCTGCCTGATGGCGATCCTTCATACCTTCAATTGTTGCCCGAAGTCTACTAACTTCTGCATTGCTACTGCTTTCTCCAGCATTTCTTGTATACATACCAACTGCAGACAACTGAGTGGGGGTAACCCCAACGCCATAACCCCTCACTCTACCATAACGCTCTAGGCCCAATAATTCAGCGAGCACCTGAGCTTCGACATGACTGGTCGCGTCGGATGATAATGACTCTCCGATGCGCTCTGAAATAAGAGTTGTTGCCCTGTCCTATATCTCTCAAAAGAAAAAGTCATATTAATGTATGCTAATAATAGAACTAATAAAAATATCGTTGAAAGATTCAAAGATGAATACATACAACTATATCTCTTAACTCCTTCCAAACAAAACTGTCATCTCGGTGGGTGTGAGTCATCTTATAAAACTCCACCTTACCAGGCTTCCTTCCATTATTATCCATCTACAACAAAAAGTATATTAGCAAGCTAGTTATCATGATACATGCTATATGATAGAACAATTTAAAATAGTTTCAAAGAGTTTCAAAAAAACTTACGAATTCAGCTCTACGTCGAGTATAACTCATCGAGCCTGAAGTATGAGGAACAGTCTGAGAGGCTCGTGCAACTCTACCAATGTTGGAATATGTCTTTCCAAAAAAAGAATAAACAATATAAATTTGTAATTTAAATTATTAGTAAATACAATCTAAGGTATTGAAAAAATATACACAACCTGAGCTTTCATAGAAAACCAATAGTGGACAAGCTCCCTCCACTGATGAGGGATTACATCAGGAGGACAAACACGGGCAACCTCCTCTTCTGTCATACCATCGTGCTTCCAGTCCGTCTTTAACTTGGCCCTATATTCTTTTCGCTTGCGGTTGATGGACTTTAGCACCCAATCATGGCTCTCTTTAGGGAGCAAAAACTTTTTCTACACCAAAGTAATTAAAGAATGTTATAACAATGTTAAATCAAAAAATAAAATTATGATAGTAAGCAAATTCAATTCTTTACCTCAACAACTTTAAGAAGCTCAACCTTTTACGAAGAAAGCATTTCATTTCAATTCTTGACCCTTCCGTGCAACCGATCCTAGAAAAGTCGATAAAATCCTAGAAGATTTGGGTTCGGATTGGATCCGGATCTACTTGGGACTATCTCACCCTAACTTATAGTCAAGCTGAACTAGCTTTGTATCTATAAAGTCAAACAGGAGATGACCACACACTTAACCGTTGGACATGCCAAATCAAATTTTATAAGATCTACACTCAAAATAGTTGAAGCATGGATCTCAATTCAGAACCATACTTGATCTGCTGGTCTGAACAATGATAGTGTTGAGCTTGACATTCAAATAACCCAGCCTGTGGGAGGCATAAGTGTATTGGAAATCATTGCTCCTGTTATATTAGGATTTTATTCCCGGTTATCATTTTAGGGCTGTCCTACTTGTTTATCCCAATATTATCTCTATTAGAATAGGGATTTTGTCTCTAGGGAAATAAGCACCACGAATCACCGCAAATAAGATCAGAAGTAACAGACAATACATCATGCATATAAATAAGGACTTCATATAGGCATTGTTTCTATGGACCAATCCATGAGCTACTAATATTTGGTTAATTCTAAAATTTGAAATGCCGGAGAGGGTTGGGGAAAAAACTCACCTGCTATTAAATGCCGGAGAGGAGAAAGGAGGAGAGGAGCTTGCCGTCGAATGTCGCTCGGCGCCGGAGAGGACAAGGGTCGGCCGCTCGTCGTCGGAGAGGAGGGAGGAGGAGAGGAGCTCGCCGTCGGACGTCGCTCGGCGCCGGAGTGGACAAGGATCGGCCGCTCGTCGTCGGAGAGGAGGGAGGAGGAGAGGAGCTTGCCGTCGGACGTCGCTCGGCGCCGATGAAGACAAGGGTCGGCCGCTCGTCGTCGGAGAGGAGGGAGGAGGAGAGGAGCTAGGGCTAGCCTTGATCGGGATGCAGAATGACGAGGAGGGGAATCACCGCTAGGTTTTGATGTCAATTTTACTTCTGACGATGTGTATAAGCGTCGTCTTAGGCCACAGTCTACAACGATGCTAATTAGCGTCGTCTATGGCCGACGCTTTTTAAAAGCGTCGGCAGGTTTGGACGCGAGTCGGAAAATCGCCGACGCTTGGAGAAAGCGTCGGCAAAAAAGAGTCGCTAAAGCATGATTTTGTTGTAGTGCGACCATGCTTCCATATTATGTGACAAATATCGATGGGAATACAAGGTGGGCATCTAAGCAGGGATTTTCAGCATGTTGAACTCATCTGGGCATGACTAGAGGATGCCTGTACAAAAACCTGGACAGACACTAGGCAACCATCAAGAAACAAATCTAACATTGTGAGGCCCAGCCTCACTAGGCCGGCCTATTGGCCTGGCCCAGCGCCAAATGAAGGCCCGAAGGCCTATTTGGATTTGAAACAAGGCAGTGCCCCGGTTGATCCTAGTAGATCATGGCAGAGAAGAAGGATGAGTCCTTCTCCACCACGGACTCCGCTAGAGGCTAGGATAGCCTAACCTCCACCCTTATTTAAGCCATCAACTCCACTCTAGGTCTTCTTCACCGATAAATCACATAGTCGTCATCGTTCATCTTCTTTTTCCTCCCTTGATTGCCGAAGACATAAGCTCCTTGTTCTCGCCGAAAAATGAAGCAATCCCTCACCAGAAGCACACGTAAGAGACCTTAATCCTCTCCTCCTCTATTTCCTTGTTCATAGGCCTCGCTTTCGGTCAAGTTTTCGCCAAAAAAAAAAATCCGAGAATAAAAGACCATGTTTGTCCTCTTTTTTTAGATTTGAAAACTTCGGTTGTTCTTCCTTTTTCCAACCTCCTCTGCTGTTGGCACTTGTCGCCAGAGATGGGGGCTTGTCCTCTTTGCCAATTTAGGACATTGTCGGAGCCCCACCATCGGAGATTATGAAGGAAGAGAGGCTGGCCAAAATTTTTGTTTTTAGCCCTTCTTCGTTTTCTTTTCATTGCCGGCCGCCCTGTCACTGCCGCCAGTCACCCCTTTGTCATTAGTCTTCCAGTTGTCAATCACCACAACCACTTGACCGTGGCCTCACCTTCTTCTTCTTCCTCTTTTTTCTCTTCTTTTCTTCTTTCTTTCTTCTTCTTTGTTTTTTTGTATTGTTCTCTCTCTTCTCCCTCTTTCTCTCTCTCAGCATGCCCAGGGATCCTAGTTTAAGACCCTACCTTCCTTCTATTGTTTGAGTCCTAGTTGATTCCAATGTAGAGGCCTTGAACCGCCCCCGTACTTGGATGGTAGGCTGGCTCGTTACCTCGGCCCTTGTCAGGTCTTTTTGGAATTCGATCATCATTAACCTTTATTGAGTTACTTAAATCATATCCGATCTTGACCAATTCAGTTCACCTTGTTCATACCAACCTATACAGTTGGGTACCGTCGTCTGACCGACCTTGCCTTTCTTTTATCCTAATTTGAACATGAGGTTGTACCTCCAATAATATCTTAATTTTTAACTTTGCTTGGCTTCTAAAATAATGATAAAATTAATTATATTTCGATGATATTAAAGTAGGTGAATTTGACCTGTCTAACTGAAGCAAGATTTTGAAGCGAAAAGAGGTAAGTAACCTAATGCTTCAAAGTGTGTTTTCCAACCTTTGGTAAAGTGATAATTAGTTTATTAAATTTGACTATGATATTTGTTTAAACTTGATTAAATGGGTCAAGCATGTTATTATGACGGTAAAAATTAATTTAAAATATGTTATGTATTTTAATACTCTTGTAAGATGAATTTTGGAAAATATGATTGAGTAATTTATGAAATTTATTATATATATATATTCTCAGCATGGCTATATTCTGGACCCGCCAATGGAGATTATTTATTATCCATGTCGACTGTAATCTGAGAAACTATTTTCGACACTGAGCCATTAGTGATTAAAATAATGGTATATGTTATCTAGCACTTTATGCACCCTATATTTAACCCATGTCACTAGGTTACATGACTATAGCATGATGTTCGATATAGCATCAGTTTATGAAAATAATAATAAATTTCAAAAGAGATACGTGTATTCTTTGAAATTTAATTGATTCCCAGTCAATATAATGCAATTTATTTATTTGATATGCTTAGACTCTACTTTGTGGTGCTATGTTACTTACTGGACTGGTATAGCTCATTATTCCATCTTTTTCTATTTTTCAGATCTTGAATCATGATTGCTCGAGACTTGGGATAATGTGCTAGATCTGCTGAAGATATTCACAATAATTGGAGTTCTAGTTTAGACTAGTTAGACTAGTTTTGTTAAATATTTTATTTGGTTTGAATAATAATAATTAGTCGACATATTTTGGCTTATGATACTTTGGGATAATTGATTATGAAAATGATTTGTTTAGGTCTTGATTAAATTAATTTTTTGAGGATTGTAAAATTATCATTGTTGCTTTGAGATTATTATTATGATTTGACTAGTAGCCTTGTATGCCTGTAGGGTCCGCCTTACAAGTATGCAGTGTCCGTAATGCTCTGGGTTTGGAGAGTGACAAATATGATAGCGGATTCCAGGATATCTGACTCCACATGTGAGTGACCCTTCAAATGGAGTCAGTCTCTGCTTGCCTAAGCAGGATATCTTAATAAATAACGCAACTGCTAATGCAAACATAAATAGGCTGTGATTCTGCCAATAATTATTTTCAGCCATCAAAATAGGCTTGCAACATTGGCATTAGTTCATTCAACAAAACCATAAGACTACCAAACACAAGATCCAATTCTAATGACTGCTCAAATCATCACAACCGATTTCAGTCGATTTTCAAGCAGAACTTTCATCAATATAGTCTGCTGAAGCTCTGCGACCTTGCAATCGCTGATTTGAAACTGGAAATAATGTGCAATTACGAAAAGAATAAAATGTGTTTAGAAATATTGTGCGCACATCAAAAAGCATGAGCTTTATTAACTTACTACTTTATCAGATTCTGTGGCACATCAAACAATATTATTGTTATGGACTGACATCTTAATTACTGCTAACAACAACTTGATTGTGTGGCAGTAATTTAGTTGAAACTAAGATGGAAGAACTGTGGAACAATTAATTTGTTAAAATAGATATAAAATGAAAGAGTTTTCTTCGAACAATATATCAGGCCAACAAAAAGGTCATCTTTCATAGCAGAAAAATAAAGGAACTCCTCAAAAAATAATATAGTACAGGCCCTACAGGTTGTTAAAATTAAAAAAGGATATACTAAATCAACATAAAGGCTCAATCAAAACTTTAATACGATTTGGATCCTTGATTGTAAAATGAAATGAATGCTTTGGTAAAATAGATGCACAGATTTCGAAAGCAGTGACTCATCAAGATAGGAGACTGATCAGCAGATAAAGAGAAAATAATTATAGTTGGCACTGGAAATATTACATCAGGTAAGATAATTTTCTCACAAATTAAATGAATGAGCCATTACAAAAGCATATGAAGCCCAAAGTACATCCAGAGGTTTGAAATTGATGTAACCTAAAGCATAAAAGTCTAACTATCAAAGTACAAAAATAAAAGAAAAATGCACCTGAATTAAATGAAAAGAAGGGGGAAGAATTTCCCTAAGCCGCTTGTGATATTCTGTCCTCATCAAGCAATTTTCATATAGGACCAACACACAATTATGCTGCCCCATTTCATCAACCAAAATCTAAAGGACATGCACAAAAAAATCAATCACATAGAGCAAGTCACTATTTAATAGTAACTCATTTCAATTTCTAATATGTCTCAACTAGATTTTCTACACCTACCTTGTTCCAAACACAAGTTAGTTACATAGTTAATATGCAACACTGGTCTGTTCTGTTTCTACATATATTACAGGCCATCACAGCACTGACTGTAGTCTCCAAACGCTTTGATGCCTAAGCATACTACATTGGTAAGCCACAGAAGAGTTTATAAGCCTATCAAACATAAGCTTGCAGTAGAGCCAGCTTGTGTTAGTAACTGTCAATCTTTCTTTCCCTGAAAATAGGGCTGGAAAACAAGTTTTGCATGGAAGTTCAGTTTAGTGTTTGTTTCAATTGCTGGAAAAGCACAAAAGATAGAAAGAGCTTTTCTGTTAGTTAGAAGAGTGAAACCTTTGTTTTCCCAGAAAAAAGAAAAAGCACAAGAAAGCAAAAGTACAACTTTTTTAAGGTGTGAAGACTGCATTTTCCTTCTTCAAAATCACCAAACTTGTTAGAAAATCAAACAAATGGAGTATAGGGTTTTCCTTTCCCAAGGAAAAAACGTTGTCCGTTTTGTCTTTTCCTTTTCCACAGATTCCCTCCAACCAACCTGAACCAAAACCTTCTCTGAAAAGAAGAAAACCTCAAGGCAAGAAGAATCACTTAACTTGATCTTGTGCATCGATGATGCAGGGACCATGGAATGAGCAAAAACATCACCAGTAGATGTGATTCTTTTGCTTAGTTTTCCTTTAAACCAATACCAGCAAAATGCCAGTGTCAAAATATGAAATAATTATGTGATTGTTCCTAGTTCACTATTATTCAATATACATGTTAGTTTGAGAAGGCATGTTAATGGATGACATAATATTAAAAAGTACGATGTCTAACGGAACAAAACTCCCGGATGTTCTATTGTTTAGCAGTGGATGTCTTGGATAAACAAAGGGAATATAATGTGTATGGTTGATAGAGATGGATGGCATACCCATTGATTTGGTTGCAGCAGTTGTCTATCTCATTAGTTATGAGATAGCTATCAGGCGTGATGGTTCAGGTATTGGTTCAAAGATGGGATATGATGGATCTTCCTCAGGATGTGGTTGTTCTCCGGCTGCTTTCCTTGCCATGTTCTCCACCATGTAACGGACGACAAAATTATAATCTAAACAAACAACAAATGATTTATCCATTTATTTCTGTGGTGTGTATTTATATAAGCTACAATCACAAAACAAGCATTTAAAGAATATCATCATCTGGGACAACTCTTACCTTCGGTTTTGAATCCAGGCTGGCTGCTGTGCTTGTTGTCTCGAGAGGTTTCAATTGTAATTTTGGAACTGAAATGAGGAAAGAGCATTAATGAACTGGCATAACATCATAGCATCTGGTAATGTTGCAAGATCAAGAAAAAAAAATCTCTAAAAAGACGAGTCAAACCTTTTTTTGTTCTGAAGATAGATCTTCCATACATTCAATCAAAAACTCCAAGTTCCTCTCCATGAATGGAACTGTGCAATTCACGTGATCATAATCACACTGCCAAAATGATTGACATGCTCTAACTGGTTCCATTATCAGAAAAAATGAACATCCAAAGAATGGAGAAATTAAAAGACCCAAGCATCAGGAGAATCAGGTTTCAACTCTGTCGTGAATGCACTGATAAGTGCAGAATTAGAAACTTTAATGCGTGATAAAGAAAGAAATAAAACAGGAATCAAAGGACGGAGAAGAGAGAAAATCGATACTATCATTTTGGGGCCAATACATACTCTTTTAACATTTAGAAAATGTCTGACATATTAGTAAAACATGAAAGAATCAAACGGAGAAGCATTATCTGCAAGAACTTAACTAAGAACAGCAAGAAAGCTCATAGATAATTTGAAATGGTCGGCAATACATATGAAAAAACATAGAGGGATTTCCTCAAAGACATCCACCCATGAGAATTCCCTCAACCTACGCAAAAGAGGGTGCATCAGAACACAATTAAAGGCCATGGTCATAGATTAGGGAGAGAGACCGTCGCATTTTCTCTCCAGTAGAACTATTATTCCGGTAAAGATCCATGAATTGATCCGATAGCTTCAAGGACTTGAGGGTTAAAACCCCTTGATTGGACCTTGATGGGTCATACACAACATAGAGACATCTTCAAGTAATCTCCTGCACGATTTATATTCAGTTATTATTAGTGGATTGAAGAGAAATTTAACATCAGAAGAATAAACAAATTAAAGTATCAGGTTCCTGTAAATATGAAATACTGGTCATGCGAACTTTTGATTATAAATGGCGGAAATAATAATGATTAAATAGGATGTACTCAATATATATAGTGGAGAAGTTAATGACAAAATTTAAAGACTATAACTAACATAAAAAAATCAGTAGCAATTTCATCCATGCATTATTCCTAGTGTAACATGTTTCAGTCAGAGAATCACTAACTCAAATCATTTTTTTAAGGTGCTAACAGGCTGAAGGTTAAATGCAGACAGACAAACCTACTGTTGGCTATAGAGTAGTTTAAATAAATATCTTCTTACTATTAATATGTTAGGGTCTTATTCAAGTAAAAGTTATAAGGTATCTTACTTAAGCATTAGACAACTTATTGTATAAAGTTTATACTAAGAGACCTTATAGTCCTCCATTCTTTAAATGAACTAAAAATTTCAACTAATTTCTTTTAAATCAACCAAGGAACTATAACCATTTTTGTCAGTCATCATTCCCATTCTACAATTCTGACATGTCTCCTCTAGACCTTCTTCCCTTCTATCTTGTTTTTAATTATTTGGTCTTGTTTCTACATTATAAAAGACTGGTATAGGCACATACAAGAGAATAAGCAAGATGAATGGAAAATGTGATTTCAATATTATATGATCACCAGGTGCCAATAATGGAGTAATAATGTAAAATAGTTGAAAGAGAAGAGTTCATACTGCGCAAATTTAAGGAAATCCACAGGCTGGGGTTGCATAAAGGATTAGACTGGAAAAATGGCTTGCTTGAAGAGAAGAAAACGGGATGAATAAGAAATGCGATGGGAGACAAGAAAAAGTCAACAACATCAAGAAAAATGGGGGTTTAGAGAGAGAGAGAGAGAGAGAAGCTTTTTTAATTCCATGGAATGAGCTATTTTTCCTAGTATTTTGAAATTATGACCAAATGGCTATAGAGGAACGTATTCCTTCACAATTTTAAAATTTACATGGAACATCCAGTTCCCATGAAATACCATGGAACTTGCCTGCATGGAAACAGGTCTTGAAAGGTCTAAAACTGTAATGGAAAGCAAACCACAAAGGAATAGTATAAATATTATTTCAAGAAAGCTAAAAGTGACCAATGCCACCTGGATTTGTAGAGCTTCAAGCAAGTGATTAGTAGTTGTGGTAAGCATGGAACCCATTAACAGTTAAATTATACCATCATCTCTTGCGAGAATTAAGGTAGGGCATGGTGATGCACCTGCTTCAGAAATAACTAAAGTTCTCAGAGATCATATGGTGTTGTACAGCGCAAGAGAACCCTAGAAGCAGAGGCATAGTCTATGATGTCTGGTATACAATCGGTGCATCAACATCAATTAGTTGACTTAAGAGTTCACAATGATAACAAGATATTGCATGGCTCTTTTTCCATTGCATTCAACAGCCATGGCATATTATTCCACTAGAAACAATCATCAAGCAATATTGGTTCAACCTATCTCATCGGCAGCATGCAGTTTAACTTGTAAAGAATTCAATGCTAATGTTGCCCCTCCAGCCATCAAAACAAATGTCGAGCACTTGAGGGTCATCTCTCATGTTTTCAAATCTTCCCTCCTACTGGCAACTTCTCTCTGCCATGAGGTAGGAGTTTTGTAACTAAGTTCTAATCGGTACAATAAAACTGTGTGGCCAGCCAGAAGGCTCTGTTGTTTAACATCGTGATAAGAAATACCTTTTGACTCAAATCAATAAAAAACAAGAAAAAAATGATGATGCTGACTCCGACAACCACAGTAACAACAGGAGAAGAAATGTTATCCAAATTCCATATCGAAAATTTTATTGTATCAGGTTGCACTTCGAGATTTGTAACAAAAGGCTAAAACGTTAAGGAAAGTAGGAGAAAAAAATAAATAAGAAAGACGAGAACAACAGTATTAATAAAAATAAGCAAGATCAAAGAACTCGGATAATTTTCTTTTACCAGCTCTTCCATTTGAACAATTCGCAGAGGCGGAGTTGCCTCCTCCGAGGCCACAGCTATAAAATCAAAAAGAAATTAATAAAAAATGGCTACGAACAAGCATGGAACAAGAGAAATGTGCGAAGATTCTTTCGGCAAAAAAAGGAAATAAAAAAATCACCACGTACGATTTGCCATGGGAGAATACGAAGGCAGGAAGATCAGGGATCGACACGGCGCGGCAGGCTGCAGGTCAGTAGATTTGCAAAGAAAAGACTCCGTTCAGTCTTGTGCGCGAGGTCGAGGAGAGCGGCTTTCGATTGTTCTGGTGGCACGCCCGCAGCCGCCTGCTATGAACTACGGATCAAAGTCGGGTGAGCCTAGCTTAATGCCTAGTAGAGACGAATCAGGTTAAAATTGGCAGTGGTCCGGGGTGGCAATGGAATTGGTTCGGGTCAGATATGGATCAGATTAAATATGGGTCGAAACAACAGGTCATCAATTTAATCCTGATCTATTTATTATTGAATTAGTCAAAATTTCCAACCTATTTATTAAATAAATAATCTGCCCTGACCTACATAATATATTTATTAAATAAGTTAAATAGGTTAAACTAGTTAGACCGGTCTTCAACGAATTAAATAAATTTAAATAGATAAAAAAATATCAGATGAAACAGGACAAAATGAATTAAGTAGATTTCAAACAGATTTAATGGAATCATAATCCGATCCAATTATTAAACAGATCAAAATGAATTAAATGGATTAAAGGTTTAAATATGAATCCAAGCCATTTACGGTCTAAATCTATTTATGTCAAATCCAAACCTGCTTAAAGCAGATCATTCGTAGGCCGGATTGACGAATCGAAGTATAAATTGCCACCTCTAGTAATACATTCAAGATTCCAAACTAGGTCTTATCTGTCTTAGCAATTTTGATTTTTTTCGCTCCATACAGAATTTTGAACTACTTTACCGGCGACAATCGCTATAGTACTTTATTTATTATTTTATAAAAAAAATAGGATATACCTTGACCGCCCTATAAATTGGGACATTTTGATTTTTTTATTTTAACAAGTTACTGACAGATTACCGACTTTCCTTATTTTTATTACTTTTTAAAAAGAATATTTTATTATTTTTTATTGAATTAGTTGTGTTCCACCGACTTAGCAGTGGATTGGCGGACGTCGGCAACCAGGATGCGCTGCAAGATGGTATGGTACAATATGACGATGATGGGGTGGGAGATGTGTAAGGACTCATGCGGGTTTGTGTTTAATTTCATATCAGGAGAAGATTTTGGATAGGATTAAGAAACCAAATATACCTTATGGCTAGTCATTATGTAAACTAGAAGATACTATAGCATGGATCCATGGAGGCTGACTACGGGCGTCGGGCAAAAAAGATCTACGTGGTGAGAAGTACGTTGGAGGCTGGGGTAGGGACGATGGTGGTGGAGGAGATGCGAGAGGGTGTCCTTACCATCGTGCCCCCCACCACCTTGCCCGCATCATCGACGACGCCCATCGTGAGATTGTCATCTACTTGGACTCCCCAGCCAACTCCCTCTGTCTCATCGCCACCAACACACTCGGCTGCGTCCTCGCCTGCGACAACCACTTCCTCTACTAGGATACCTCCCTCACCCTCCTCGGCCGCGTCGCCACCTGCTGGCACCGCATCGCCGCTGTTGCCCTTGACCGCTCCGACGCTTTCGCCTGCATCTCCTTCAAGTCTCTCGCCTGCTCCTTCAAGGAGTTCGAGTCCCGGTGCATGTCTTGCCTCACCGGCAACAAGCTCGTCGACGTCGACAATTCCGTCGCCATCCGCTCCAACTAGGCTATTGCCGCCATTTTCAATTTCAAACTGGCAGGGGATCGAGTTGAGGGAGAAGAAAGGGCTTTTCAAAAAAGCCCTTGAACTTTGAAACATTTACCACACCAACAATCATTTTCGATTCTAAA